>JAWLRI010000709.1:3061002-3075149 GCA_034781795.1 Crypturellus tataupa | reverse complement strand
GCCATTTCGGCAGCGGCGGCCGCTCCGCGCTGCGCCTCGGGCTCGGCCCTGCGCTCCCGCCCTGAGCGCCGGCTCTTCTCCGCTTGCGCTCCCGCTGTTTGTGCCTGGGTTGTGGCTGGTGTGCACGGATATCGGTATATATATACATACATATATACGTATATATATGCATTGTTTTTCTTCTCGGGAGACAAGCGGTGGCAGGAAGCGCAGCGCGCTGGATGGCTCGGTAACACGGGTGCTGTCATCTCCCCTGCTCCGGGGCTGACAAGCCTGTCCGTGGGTTGCATGGCTTCATCTCGCCAAAATTGCGGTGGTGGCTGTGGCCACAGGTCTGTAGGCTGAACAGGAACCAAGGAAACAAGGTGCTTCCATGAGAAGGCAGTGTCGCTTGGAAATGTCCGGCTTTATTTTTTGCCTGCCACCTGCAGCAGTCTCAGCCCTTCTGGACAAACCAGAGCCGAGGGGGCTCAGCGATTCCCTTGGTGCTGCCGGGCCCAGCGGCCAGGGGTAGGAGGGATTTGTGTGTGTATCATGTATAGCTGAAACAAAAACTTGCATTGTGGGTTTGGAGGCAAAACACTCAAAAGGTTTGTGGTGGCTAAAAAAACTCTGCCCTCCCCAAGGCACTGGGAGAATCGGCAAGTGGGTGCATGTGTTTATGTTCCTTTCTTTTTCCAGTAGAAAGGTAAGGTTACTGCATTTACAGGAGTTAAGGGAAACAGAAACTGAATTCAAAATGCAAATGCTGAGTCTTTTTGCTGTGCAGTAGCCTGTCATTCTTCTGCCTCTATTTTCTTTAATATGTATATGTTTATTTGGCTCATATTTGTTAAATGTTTGGGACAAGGACCATAGTCTATGTCTGTATGTCCTGCTAGGAAACTGGCCCAGGGATATTTATGTGAGAATAAATCAAATTCTCGTTTTGGTTTTTTATTGAACTGCTAGGCATTATTTAAACTCATGTTTATATTTCTGCTTGTGATAGCGTTTTATGAGTGTATAGGAATGCCATATGCATGGGGATCCAGGAGTTGTAATGGTGACTTTGAATGTGTTGCTCTTACATGCTGAGGAAAATAAAACAATAAGCATGAGGGAAACAGTCATGTGTGATTGTAAGAACAAGATAATAGACAGCCTTTCAGGAAAAAAAATCAATTTGTGCAGTCCCTGTTAATTCATGGAAAATTGATTAGCATGTTTTTGAGAAGCATAACTTTGCATGTAGTTGGAATCTGCAGATCTGTCACTGCTAAAATAATGTCGGTGCACAATTAGCATAAACTGTAACTTATTGCATGGTTATTGTGGTTTGGTCTATTTTTTTTCTTTCACTTTACTAGGCTGAGAGAATGTTGTAGAAAAATTTTAAATGCACGTGTAATGCTGGTGAAATAGATTTTGCAGGTTTTTCTTGGGAGTGTTTTAATAATAAGTCTAATCTGCAACCCTAAACCTCCCATGTAATTTTGTGGGATCTAACCATGCCTTTAAGGTGGTGCTATGTATGAAACCATAATTGTTGTTGTTTTCTGGTTCTACTTGCAAAAAAATCCTGATTAAAATAATATTTGTATGAGCACTTCTACAGAAATACAGTGACTGTTAGAGTGACTTATTTCCCTTACTTTGCTGTTTGTTAGGCCATATGCGTTGCTGAAGGTCCCAGTGCATTGAGAAGGGAAATAATGATTGGAAATACCTGGCCAAGAATGTTGACCCTTTGAACTCAAATTGTCATATTCATTTCAAAATCTACAGTGTGTTAAAACTACAGTAGTGTGGATTACTAGTTAAAGAAGCTCCTGCTAATTACTTTTTCAATACAACAGAACCAAAACATGCCCAAACTAATCAACTGCTAATGGGAAATCATTCATTCCTCAGGAATGAGGTGGTTTACGAAGCTGTGTTGAACAGATTCTGCTGCTAGAATTGACTGTTAAATTTTTATCTCGGGCTTTCTTTTGGGTTTGAGACAAAAAATGATGTTCTTGGCTGCAGAATTCTGCTTCCGAAGCAGTAATAATCTGCTGTGATTCTCCTTTCCTATTTCTGTGTGGTGTTTCTTCCCATAGCTGATCGTTTGGTTTAAGACGGAGGGATCTCTTCCAAGCCCAGTGAAGACGGAGCTGTGTTGAGGTGCCTGCGATAGGAGTTTGAGTTTGTTTAGCGCTCTGGGATTTTAGCTTATTTATTCCATCAGTTGTAGATGGTTGTTAAGGCAATAGACAGGCAACACTGTTTCTTCTGCCTCTTTTGATGTGTTTTCTAAAAGATTAAGGCTTTAAAGTGGCTTTCAATATGCAGATGGTGAACGTGATCGTGACCTCAAGTAGTTACAGTTGGGTGAAATGTCACCCCATTTCACTCAGGCGATGGACAGGGCTGTCCTGGCAGAGCCAGCCCAGGAGTGGGTTAATGTTTGTATGCGTTGTCAAGCCAAAGCTTACACAAAGAAACCTAGAACTTTGTTGTAAATGTGCAGTATTTTCAAGTAAAATGATACAATAAAGCGTCACTTTGTATAATAATAATCAGACTATGTCTCAGATAGAAACTTTTGTTGTTTATTTTGTTATACCTCCTGTTGATTAGTAGGCTTGTTTTTTTTTTTTTCTAAAAAAAAAAAAGGTTTTCTGTCTAAAGTTGCTTTATTTCCAGTGCAACTTCAGAAGAAATTATATTGCTACTAATTTGACTTCTGCAGTAGTCAAAATGTCTGCTGCTGCTTCTGAAGGAAAAAAAAAAAGTTTTTATTAGAATGCTATTTAACAAGCCATTGTTAAAGGCTGATTTATTTAAACACTAATTTAGAGTTGACTAACACTTATTTAGAGAGAAATGTTCTGAGGTAACGTGCTCCCTATTAAAACTTTATGCCAAGGTAGCAAAGTATTTTCCTGTGAATGATCTTTAGTCATAGAAGTAGTCGTACTGAAATGAATTGGATTTTTCCTGTGAGTAATGGTTCATCATGTGAAGGGGAGGGCTTGCACCAAGCATGAAGATGTTTCCTCGACTGGCTGGCTCAGATGCCGTCGTGTCCCTGAAGACTGGAGCTCCACAGCGTTGCATAGAATAGGAAGAATGGTCAGCATAGGGTGGCAGGAAGGACCGAATGTTTGGAGTAGTTTTAAGGTGATGGAAGATTAGATATCCTATGAGTCAAAGTCCTCAGGAGTTGAGGTGCTGTGTGGTTGGAATGTGATAGAGGCTTAAAAATCCTTAGTGTGAAGGCAGTTACTTGGTGACAAGTACTCCTTGCTCTTTTGGTAGCAATATTAGTGGCTATCCTATGTATTGGGATAGTGGCTGTTGGGAAGGTGTTCTTGTATGCAGTAATACAACATGCCCATAGGACCTTGGAGATATTAAATGTGGGAATGGGCTCTTAAAACACCTGCCAAATTCAAAGAAGAATCCATTACAGAGTAATTGGCATGGAAGTCTCACCTTCCCATGGAAGAGCAGGTATGGCGAGTACTGAATTCAGATGTGGTTGGTAAATTACAATTACAACAGCAATGCAGCCTGCCCCAAATGCCAATGTTGTGGTGATTTATACGGGATTTGATAGAATCCTGGCTGTTGGGAGCACTCGCTTCAAGACAGCCTTCGCCCGTAGGAGAACGTGGGTAGTGGGTAGATTTTTGTTGTTGTTTCAGTTAATGTTCAGAGGCAAATTTACAGGCCTAATGGCCACTACTATGCAAGCAGTAACAGAAGCTGTTGACATACACTATTATATGTTGCTGTTTTCCTAATGAAACTGAAAAGAGTTAAGGAAAGCTGAGATGACAATTGAATTATTTTCTTAAAGGCATCTCATGCTACCAGAAAGGGAAGATTAGGATTGGAGACATTGCTGCTGCGGGTTTATTTGGTATTGCATAATTGTCAGTAAACGACTTTATAGTAAATGGCTGATTGCTCAACCAAATCTTTAAGTAGTAGTAGTAAATTAACCAGTAGTCATTCTTGCTTATTTTATTAGCATAAATGCAGTGCTCCAAGCAGTAGGCTGTGACTTTGGCATGCACTTTATTGCATCACTACATCAGAGACTTCTTTCTTGCTGTGTAGGTTTGAATTTACATACATTTTTTTTAGGAACTTAAACAAAACTTCTAAGATTCTCCCAAAATACTTGATCCTTTTAGTTATGTACATCTCAAATTTTAGATAGAAGTAGAAAGGTTGCATTAGTTTGCTTGCTCCCTGCTAAGAAAAGATTATTTACGCTCTAAGTATCGTTAGTGAGAAGCCTTTCTTATGTGCTGTCAGTGTGTGTTTAGCAGGTTAGTGGTATCAGGGTGTCATTTGGAAGAAAGTGAGCCTAGATCTGCAAAACGGTTGGGAGTAGCAGTGTTCAATACCTTTAGCTTGCCTGGCTTTGGGAGGGGAATTAATGAATATGCGTTAGGTAACTAACCTTTCCTGAAGGTTGCATAAGGAAGATGAGGTGCGTGGGAGTGGTGCTTGCCGCACAGGACAAAGCGTGCGGAGAATCCCGAGCCAGCCCCTAGGAAACACCTGAATGAGGGTTTCTGCAAGTCTTGAGCAGCTTCTGAATGTGCCTGTCTGCTAAAGCAGGAATCCTTGTCTAACAACTGTGTTCTGCTTTCCCATGACAAAGTGACTCTGTTGGTGGGAGGGCTGTTGTATTAGTATGACTAAAAAATACGTGAGTATTAGATGTAAGATCTAGAGCTTAGAACCAAACAAAAAAAATTCCTAGTTAACTGATGTGGGTTGTTTTTTTTTGTTTGTGTGTGTTATTTTTTTTTGTAAATTGCCCTTTCTATAATGCTATCTGCAACTACATAAAATATCTAGATTTTTCAATACAACTTGTGCAGGATTGACAAACCTCCAGTTCTCTAAAACGTTTTTGAACTTGATTTTTCCCTTCTGCTTCCCTTCCACACTTCCTCATGTGGAACAGATTAAAGAGGAAACTCTTTAATCTCATCTGTAGACCTTTCTTCCATGTGTGTTTTTATTATTATTATTATTATTTTTTTCCTCCTTTTTCCTCCTTCTTGATAGTACAATTATTTTGGAAAACATCCATAGGACCTGAGGTTCTTGACCTAAGGGGGAAAAGGTATCCTCTACTGAATGTGTTATCTCAGTGATCATAGGTTGCTAGCTGAAGAAAGAATGTTTATCGGTATTTTTATTTTTAATCTCTCATTATTCACAGATGTTATGCCTGAGTAAATATATGTCTGTGCAGATACTCTATTTTTTAAAATGTCTAAAAATATCAGTGTTACTGGAATGTCATACTAAGTTAAACACTTATGCTTATTTGAAGCCTTTGAATTGCTAGATGAGAATTCCTTACTGTTACCTCCACTTTTAATGATGCCTGTAGAGAACAGGGCACTGCTTGCCCCTTGGTGGGTTCCGGAGTTTGCCTTAGTTAAGGCATCATCCTTTTATCTAGGTTTGGCTCCAGCACTGGGACTCCTGCTCCAGTCTTGCTCTCCCATCCTGCCGCTGGAACCGTGTCGCGCTCCTCTCTGCTTTTATTCCTCGTTGTGCCCTTGCTGTTGCATTGCTTCTACATTACAAGATTTTTACTTCGGAAGCCTTTGTGGCCAATTCCTTTTCTGCTTTTTATTTTTATTCAGTACTACGAGACCAACTCCTAATAGAGGCCGGTATAATTAAATTATGAATTACACCTTTTGTGTTTTCTAGCTGCTACTCCCTGTCTGGGAAGGATTCGCAGCTGCCGTCCCAGACCTTCTACCTTCCTCTCCTGTACAGGTTTCCCCAGACTTATTTGTGGGACAGCCAAGCAGCCACTTGGTCTTTTGAGACAGGTGCCTTTTAGGCTGATGAGAACAGCTCCAGACTCTCTCAAGACTGTGTGTGTTGATTGCTGTTCTGTGGCCACGTTGTGCTTTTCTTTGTGTGGAGTGTAGCACGGTGGGATTTGGAGCTTGATGGTGCTATGGTAACACAAATACTATTAAAGAAATACTGCTCTGATTAGAAGCATGCTCATTTTAGTAATATCCTGCCAGTTATAAAAGTGCACAAGCGCTTTCCATGGCCCAGCCCTTTATCTGGGTACGTATTTGCACGTGGGCATCAGTCTTCCTCGGCCAAAGCTTGTATAATCCGTTCACATTAAACATTAGGTATTGCTTTAAAAATAAATCTTCTTTCCTCTGGTTCCCCAACACCAACTGGTAGTTTCAAAGAGAAAACAGCTAGTAAAAGTATCCTGCTGTAGCAGACATGACAGTACTGCTCAAGCAGCGTGGTGGGTTCCCTCTGCACGTGCGGGTGAAGAGCGCAGCGTGGGGAGAGGCCTGTGCTACGGCAGCCAACAGCTTGTGCCGCTTCGTGCTGCAGCCCCGGGTCGTTACGGAGCCTGGCAGTATTGTGATTGCGGTGCAGTGACGGTGACTTGTGCATGTAACCACCTTGGTGCCTCGCAGGAAGTCTAGCTTTTCAGATTGGGGATTTCTTAAGTGTTTTATATGGTGGGTAGATGTGAAAGTGTTTGTTGGCTTTCTCTCTTATTGCTGTTTCTCTTATTGCTAAATGAAGCTTCAAATAATTTCCTTGAATTACACAAATTGTCTCTTATGCCATTTTTACCTTGGTTCAAATACCTTGTAGGCGTTTGGCCTCTCTTTTTTTGGGGGGGTGGAGGGATTGTTACTGATCTGGCTCTCGCTTCCTACCTTACTCTGCTGAACAGCTAAACCCTGTTATTTCTCATTGAGTCATTTATGGCTGAATTCACTGCACTGAGCAGAATTACAGTAGTGCATGTGGAAATAGGATTTGAGCTTTTAATTCCTTTCTCTCGATCGTTTGAAATAGGAAAGTTGTACGTAGCCCATTTGTATTGGACTTGTTGGCAATGTTTATGTTTTTATGACTGATGAAGCCAAACATATGCAAGACATTGTCCCCTTTCTTAAGGAGTGTAGTAAATAAGCTCAATATAGGAAGGAAGTGGACAGTCTTGTATTTCACAGTCTTGTATTTTTAGTAAAAGGTGGGACACAGTGTTGTTATTGTATCATCTCTCTTGAAACATTTTCCTGTGATTTCTTTAATCAATTCTTAGTTGTTACAGGAGAGGGAAATAAAAATGATTGCTGGGTGAGAGGTGCTGTCTTTTCCTCATCATCCCGTGGTTATTTCCTTTTACGTGCTTGAATAATGTCTTGACGAGCTCAGTTCTTAAACGTCCAAAACTGCCTCCTGCTAGGGTGGTGACCTGCGTTTACAGGGATGATAGTAGGAAGGTTGGCAAAATGCATCTATGTGGCTGGTCACATTGTGAACTAATTCACTGCTTTGTGTATTAATAGAAGTTATTGTGCACGAATTTCTAAGTGTTTGTTTAGTTTGTTTTTTTTTTTTTTTTTTTTTTTTTTCTTCTCCTCCTTTTTAAGGGCTAAGGGCTTTTGGCAGCTTGCCTTATGACTTGAGCTTTGTTTGATATCACTGCTCAAGACAATGTTGATGCTGGAGAACCCAGGCTGTCCGATTGTATTTCTGTGCAGTTCCTACCATCCTTGCTCGGAGCTAGGAATCTGTGCCAGGCCTGACGCAGGCAGACAGCGTGATTTGCTGTGCAGGTCAGTGATGGAAACATGCATAAAATGTCTGTGTGAACTGTTCTCGGTATTCACCAAGTAATTCAGCTTAGATGTGGTATGCAGAAATGTTCTAGCTTTGAGCTTTTGCAAACAGTTTTTCTTGCATAAGGAAGAAAAGCATCTGCATTTTTCTACCTTCTATCGCAAATTTAATTTACTTGGATTGTTCCATCCTCTACCCACAGCTCTTTTCTTATTTTCTTTTTCTATTATTCTTTCTTTCTGTCCATATGTTAGTATCTTAGCTTTGAGAAGCCTTGCATGGTCCGCTCTTACTTTAATGTTTTAAATTTCCATCCTTCTATGGAAAGAAAGGAGGAAAAAAAAAAGAGAGAATTCCTTCATTTGACTGAGAATTTACTTAAGATTTAGATCTCTGTTGGTGACTTCTCTTGGCAGTATTTCATTTGTTGGACTATTTTGTCTTTGTAAGAGAGGATCTTGGGTTATTTGAGAAATAGGGAGTTACTGGGTACTAATTCTGCCTTTTTGAGGAGAGCTTGCAGAATGAATCATTCACCCACCTCTGAGTGTTATTTTTTTATTCATTTTTGGCATCTATTTAACCGATGCATTTAAAATGGAAATATTCTGGATTACATCACTCCTGGCATTTAGAAGGTGACCTAGACGCTTGCTCCAGCTGTTCAGTGCAGTGTCTCCGTGTTACCAGGAGGAAAACGGGACCAAATTCTGTTCTCAAAGTCCTCCCCAAACAGGAGTAGTACCTGGAGTACCTGAGTACCTGGAGAAGAGCATAAGAATGAATTGGGCAAATAATAGTCATTCTCTTGAATAATCTCACAGGCTTTAGGCATGTTTGGTTGAGAAGTTTTTTGAATTAGACAAATACTCGGTAACTTTTTTTTTTTCTTTTTAAACTAAGACCTAATTTTGAGGCGGGCATTTACATTCTTCTAATACAAGAAGTTTAGCAGCTTAGTGTTGTGTGATGAACCACGTACTTTTGTTCTGAACTACTTTCTGTTCCTTTTTTTTTTTCCTAGCCCTTATTTCTTTACCTGTAGCAGTGCTTTGGCTCTGGGCCTGTGTGTTTACTTGACTTCTTTAAGAGATCTCAAGTGCTTGTTAGAAATCCCTATATACTTCATAGATGAAGTTTTCTATTTCTACACCATTTTTCTCTCCAGTGCAAGTTTATTTTAGCAATTCTGGATTACAGCTCTCTGAGCTATGAGCCCCAAAAAGACAGAGTCTCAGTATTTCAGTGTGTGCTCATCCTGCTGCTTTCTGCTTCATTTTCTTTCATTTTAACATTTAATCCTAAATTTCTGTGACTCTTGGGATATGTATCTGCAATTTGGACCTTCATGTTAGATTACTCTTGTCCCTCAAACCTTCTTTGTTGGTAGCTTCTGCATCTGCCAGAACTGCAGAAACCAGGGCATTAATGCTAGAGCCTTTTTGTATTTTCCACTGGAAAATTTGCCAGCTTAAATTCCTTACAAGACTAGTCTGACTGTTGTGCTTGTCTATTTGTGTGTGTGTGCGTGTGTACATATATTTAAATCCACTAACCTCTCTAGCTGCTTATGCACCTCATACCCAGAACTGCATTTCCGTCTATGAAAAGATAAAAATCACATTTGTCACTAGTGTTTATTTTTTAGACCAGCAAGTCTCATTGTTTTTTGTGGCCCTTAATGATGGGTATCTATAGACATATATAATTTAGCTCTATATAACTTAATTTTAGTTGGTCTGATCCTTCATACTCTGATGTGCTATTTCAGAATTTCCCAGGTGCAGAACTCCTTTATAAAGACTTCTGCTAATAGTATTTTGGTTATAGCCAACATCTCTGAGACTTGTCAAAGCACCGGGAGGAAAAGGTGACGCACAAATGCCCTTGTGCTGTTGCTTGTCATACACAGCTCTGAAACAGTAGCATTTAGGGGAGAGGAAGAAGGGAACGTGTTGCATTGCGCTGGGCTCCCAGGAACAAATGGGCTACAAAATAGCTTTTCCCAATCTTCCAGCTAAAATGACTGTTAGTGACTCTTTGTGCCTTTTCTAGACACTTGGCAGTGTCCTTCCGTAAGGAAAGACGGAAAGTCGATGCGTCATTCGGCTGTTGATCAGTTGCATATTAAGAATTTTATTAAGAAGAATGACATTCAGCTCAGCTGTTTGAAGCATTAAGGATAGTGTAGTTTTTCTATTGGCCATGTGAGGGCCATTTCAGTGTGTTTTTCATGTGTTCCTGATTTAAGTTTTTATTATTGTTTGTGAATTCAAAGTATAAAAAAGATACAAAATTTTATGTATTTTAATGCTTTTATCCCAGTCTCTTTTGCCTAACAGAAATGTCAGATTGAACTTAAGACAGAGCTAGTTCATTTTATCGTGTGACCTTTCTCCATTGCTCTCTGGTTCCTCCCATTCTAAGGGGACTGAAGAGATAAGTGCTGGGGGGAAAGGAGCACAAACCCTTCTCCTTTGTGCGCGTGGAGGGGAATGTTAATGCGTAACCTAGTGAATGATCTGATTTCAGGAGCCTGTGGATGGCTGAGGATGGTTGGTTTTGTTTTCCAAGTCAGAACAGTTGCACAGGAATAAAAGGCAGGTGAGAGTGGTTGCGGGCAGCTGTTTCCACGTCTTTGCCCTTACTGTGGAAAGCTGTACATCCAAGAGGATGTCCTTCTGTGATTGTAGAAGGAAATAATTTCCCTAACAGGTCCAGTTTTTAGTCCTTAGCTCCTTAGTAGATTTTTCCTATTTTTTTTTTTGTTCTTCCTATTCACTGGACAGGGACTTAGGCAGATGTTACTAAATAATTTATTTTAGTGGGAGTGGGGGATAAGTTCTTGTGCAGTGTGTGGTGGCATTTCCCTCCTCCTCCCTTCTTTGGAAGCATATGTCTTTGCAGACTGTTTTTCAGTGTTTCTGTCTGTCCATCCTTTTGTCCTTCCTTTTTAGTGAGGTGTATCAAAATCGCATAAAATTTGTCTGGTATTTCAATTGATTGAGTAGATATGTGAAATGATATTTTGTTGCTCTGTGAGGATGATGTAGTGAAATAGAGCGCTGTAACCAAAACAGATGGTGCTAATCTTGAATCTGTCTGCAAGATCTTATAGCATTTAATTAAAATGGTGGTGTAATTCCCATGACACCTTTAACTACAGTTTAAATTCCTGGACTAGGAACTGAGGGCTTTCTTATGCAGATCTTTACTCGTGTAAGTAGTCCCTAGTATGAGTCTCCAGTGGCTTCAGAATAACTCCTTGAATGAAGGTTCCCTGAGATCAGACCCAGTGAAATTGGCAAATACATACACACATTCAAATTTAGAAGTGTAAATTCAACTAAATTAGCAACTCCTGTTCCTTGTACAGAATCGAATAAAAATTAGGGCATTGTTTTTGTTTGAATCTAACTTTGGAGTCTGGAAAATAAAGAATCTCAGGATACTCTGATCAATTTAACATCCTTCCACGTGTGAAGGGCATATGCTGTGGTCATACAATTACATAACATGTTTTTTCTCAGAACTGTTGTATCAGTTATATTTTGGGTGGACTGAGTGAAGGGGCTGTTATCCAGTATTCCCCTTTCTCTTCCAGTACACATCCCAGTCTGGTTTTGTACTGTCAGGACTTTTCACCCAATATGAAGCTTACTGGGTTTCATTAAGTTTTTCTTCATTGGTGTTTGTAACCATATGAGTTGTTACAAACAGTGGGGAATGCTTTCGTATCTGCTTTGTGAGAGAAATGTGTCATCACTTAAAGATGGTGTGCTGTAGATAGCTCATTAATTTTTATGTTCTCCTCTGTTAATTGAAACCTGCTTTTACCAGTACATGACTGAAGAGTGACGATATCTTGCATTATTTTCTTATCTGAAGAGAGAGAAACTTGTGTGAAGCACTGATTTATTGCTGTGGATTCCAGGTTGCTACCCAAAAGGGTGCTAAATATTTTTATACTTTTTCATTCTCTTCTGGGTAGGAGAACTGTGAAGAATAAAATGATTAAAACCACCACGTTGCAAGTCCTCGAGAAAGCCAGGATTGGAGCTGAGTTCCCTTGTGATATCTAGCTCTTTTGCTTATAAGAGCCTCCAAGGGTTTTCTGTATATCCTTACTTCTGTGAATGTAAGCCGATTTTTCCACATGCCAAGCCCTGAATCCTTCTTGGCTTTTCCCATCCTTACGTACTATGCGAGGCAAGAAAAATAGTATTTGATTACATTAAAAACGATGACTAAAACTTACAGAGAGGGATAGAGTTATGCAGAAATCACTTTGCTCTACACACAGTATAAATATTTCTCAAACTCCAGATGTTCTGCTGCATCTGCCTTCTCATATAATCCTTTCAAGGGACTCTCTTCTGGAGCAGCTTCTTGAGATTAGGTCTCTGGATTTTCCATATAACACAGAGGCCAAAGAGCATTTTGTGGAGCTAAGCGAGGATGAGGAGGGAGATCCGTTGTGTTTACTCCCATCTACGAGAGCTGTGGAAGAGGAAAAGAGTCACAGTGACTACATAGCGCTAATTAAATCTTCAGGGTTGCTGGTTGCCAGCCAGGGCCAGGTTGTGCTCTGTGAAATGGGACTGGGGAATTGTGACTTTTAGCAGCCTGACCTCTGCCCATCTGGATGGCGTTTTGAGAGCTGCAAAAGACCCTTCCTGCCTGTCGAGTATTCTGGTGTAAGCTGTGCTGCTGATGAGAGGATGCGACAGCTTAGGTTTCTGTCTACTGGGAATTTTCAGCTCTAAATTGCGTCCTGGAATTAAAATGGCCAAGACCTGCAGCCGTTGTGGATCGAAGTGGAGGTGTCTGTGTTTAACAGAGCAGTCCAGTGGTTGTTAAAAAGAATGACGAAATTGTTCACTTGCTTCCGCTCTGTCTTCCGCTTGCTTTTTATATGGGAGATAGAGGGGGTTTGAATGCTCTTAGTTCATCTTTTTAGGCTGTTTCATCCCACTGAGTGCAATGGTTGAACTAAAGTCACCTAGAAGGAAGGACATCTGGGTTCTCACCCCTCTTCAGAAGCCTCGTGCTGTTGTTTATCTGGCCATGTTTCTGCATGAAAATGTTGGCAGGACTATGTCTTCATTAATATCTATTTCTTGGGTCTATTTTGAGTGTGTTCAAATGCCTAAGTGGAGTTTCAGGTGTGAATTCTTGCACCCTGACAGCAGGTTTTGGTTATGTCAGAAACAGATCCTTTGGTGCTGTGAGAGATGTTACTGTAGAATCTTGTCAGAAAATGCGAGTGTAAGGTTAATGCTGCAGATCTGGGGTGTTGGTGGTGGTGTCTTTCATTACGTTTTGATTTGGTTCCCTTTCAGGCCTGTTGAATTTAGAACAAGCTGGTGCATCCAGTGCATTTAGAACAAGCTTCTTATAAATATCTCACTCTGCATCTACAGAGTTAAAAGAAAATATCTGTTTTTCTGGGAAGTTGAATCCATTGCAGCACCCTCCTGGAAAACATATGTTCCTTTATAAACCAAAGCACAAAGTCTCTTGCGTAATGCATGATTTACTAGCAGCCTTGGTTAGCTCCGAGTATTTGCAAGTTCATTCTTTGCTAGTCCTTTCAGTGCTGTTCGTACATTGCAGCAACCATCCCAGGCCAATGTGGAGCACGTGGGAAAAGCTGCAGGACCGATGGGCTACAGCAGCTGGCAAGGCGCTCGCTTTGGCCCGTGCTCGTGTCTGCTCAGCTCCGTGTCACCAGCAGCCTGGTCAGCTCTGTGTTCATGCGTATGAGGGGCTGCTCCAGCGCACGGTCCTGTTCAGAGAAGCATCTCTGCCCACCATGCCCAGCTTGCCCAGCCTCTGCTTCCTGGCTTGAGTATTTCCATGGGTGTTTGATGAAGCAGGCTTTCGGGCTGAGCTGCATTGAGAGAAGAATTGCTTAATAAAATGCCTGTGGTTTTTAGTTGGATCATCTCCCTATGCATTTGTGCCTATGGAAGTGCTGCCGTGAAGCAGAGGGCTTCTTGGGCTGCTCCAGGATCTGTGTGGGTGCAGTCTAATGATCTGTGCTTTCTGCTTGGAGCCCGTGGTGGAAGGGGAGATCCTGCACTGCCTCTCTCAGCTATCCCTGGGCTTAGTATTTATGCCACCTATTAAAGCTTCAAGCAGAAATGGGCATGTCCAAATGAAGACAGTGTAGTGATGACTCTGCCATTTCAACCAGGATTTCTACTCAATTCCAAAGCCTGAATGCCCAGTGTTTGTCCTCTCCCGTAGAAGGCACTGGGTTCCCCATTAGCCCTAGCACTTAGTCATTCCTCACTGCATATAGTTCAGAAGTTTGTTGGAGCAAATTTAAACTGAGTACAGATCAGTTCATTTTAGTATGCTTTGCTTGACTACACTTCTGTAGTGTTCGTGGAAAGCTAGGGTTAATCCTGCTGAGTTGCCAGAGAGCTGGAAGAACTCGTCTGTAGAAAAGAGCAGAAGCTCACTGTTTCAGAGTAAAAGTTATTCTGTTTTGGTGCTTCTTTCCCTTTTTT
>JAWLRI010000709.1:3043024-3060902 GCA_034781795.1 Crypturellus tataupa | reverse complement strand
CTCGTCTGTAGAAAAGAGCAGAAGCTCACTGTTTCAGAGTAAAAGTTATTCTGTTTTGGTGCTTCTTTCCCTTTTTTTTTTTTCTACTTTTTTCTTGCAAGTTTATCTCGTGTTCCTGGTGGATTATGACATGTAAATGTGTTTCCCTGCAGCTGAGTGCCTTGTTGGACTTTCCCCATCACGTGAAGGGCGGTAGATGTGTCCTAGAAGTGTGTTGGCAGGAGCACTAGTTGTAGTACAGAATGTTGCTCTGCTGGGTAATATATAGGCAGAATAAGGTGAATGTTTTTTAAAGGAGATACTTGTAAGATCGAAGAAATACAAGTCTTTTTTTTGTCTGTATGATTGCTATGATGGATGGCAGTTTCAGCTTTTAGCAAAGTAGACTTTAGGGAGGGATAATGAAGTAAGTTTGTGGACTTGGAGGGAGCTCTTTCTGTGCATGAAATATAATATGGGTTTTGGATGGAGTAGTGCAGGCCAGGAGATTAAACTTCGTTCTCCAGATGATTAAAATGGGAGGAATATATGATTTGCAAATCTTTTCTTTAGGAAGAAAACTTGACCCTTTTCGTCATTTGTATTCTCTGCGCATTGTGTCTGCAGACATGAAAGGCAGACTCACTGTTTAAATACCGCTTAATTTACCACTCATTCACTTCCAGCATGTTTCCACAGCACTGCTTCATCTTCCTCTTCGCTCTGGCAGTGACTTTTCCTGTCAGATGTTTGTTGCTGTGTTTGAGTGTTTGCAGCTCGATGCTGTGAACTTGGCTTTTCTTTGGGCTCAGAAGAGCCACATATCGTGGCAATTTCCCCGCCACGAATGCTTTAAATGAGGTAACAATAAATAACAGCAGGAAGAGTGTGCTAGCGTGGGTTAGAAACTCCGATGCAGGTCCACGGTGGACACTGAGCATATATTTACTACTATTTTGATAACTTTACCCACGCCAGCTAAGTCACTTGAGAACTTCAATTTGTGCCCTGGGCTGGCTCCCAGAGCCAGAAGTGAGAAGGAGAAGCAGAAAAAGCCCTGGGGATGAGCTGGGAGCAGGGAGAAGCCGGGAACCAGGCAGCAGGGCAGGGGAGAGGAGGAGCGTGATGGAAGAGGAGCGTCATAGAGATATTAAAAGGAGCAGTCTGGGTATTTCATAGAGAGAAGGAGATAGGCGGGGAGAGCTCCGAGACTCCACTATTTAAAAAGAAAATAAACGAAAATAAATCTTGAGGCCCTGCTCTGCTGACCTGGTTCTAGCTGCCAGCTCTCTTGGGCTTCAGCTGCCTGGCGAGTGCTTCTTGGCTCTGCTGCGCGAAGCACCTGCGCGTCCTTGGCCTCCCCTCGTGCCCGGGAAACCTTCCCCGAGGCTGCGAAGCCATTTTCCTCCTCTCCTTATCTGCCATGGCGGTTAATAACAGGGCTTTGGCTGCACAAGGAAAAGTAAATGGCAGCTCTTCCCTTCATTTGAGAAAAATGAGAATAAAAAGCATGTGGTAAACATGTAACATTGCAGTCTGAAACCTTTTCCCTTGGGTCACACGCTTGCTTATGTCCTGGAACAATTTCTAGTCATGACTATGAAGTCGTGAACTTTCTAGGCAGACACTGAACCTACTTATACTGCCCTGTGTGTGGGGACCAGGGCCTTTTTTTTTTTTTTTTTTTTTTAAACTGTAGTAAATCAGCTGGATATGAGTTTGGTTATAGTGAAAAGCCTAAATGCAGGGATAAGCCATGTTTCTACACAATGCTATTTCTAAAATTCTGCTTTCTCCATAGGGACAATGAGAAAATACAGACATTGTTGGTGTTCCTGTGTGCTTTGTGTGGCATTTTATTTATTTATACCTTTGATTGTTTAGAGCTGAATTCTGTGAATTTAAACGACCAACTAAAATGAAACAAATCAATTCTAGTAATGTAACTTGAGTCTTGAATCAATGGATTTAAGCTTTTTTTTCCTTTTTTTTCTTCTTCCCCTTTTCTAGGCTGAGCTCACCGGCATCAAATGGCGTAGGTACAATTTTGAAGGGCATGGGGACTGTGGCCCAATCATTTCAGCCCCAGCGCAGGATGATCCGATCCTGCTCAGCTTCATCCGCTGCCTGCAAGCCAACTTGCTCTGTGTGTGGCGCCGCGACGTCAAACCGGATTGTAAGGAGCTATGGATATTCTGGTGGGGCGACGAGCCGAATCTAGTAGATGTGATTCACCGTGAACTGCACAGTAAGTTGTTCGATTTCTTCTCTCCTTATTACTATTTTTTTTTCTGTCCCCAGCAGATAAATCCCTTAATGTCAGGCTCCTTTTAACTTGCTTCCATCTTTGATCTTTGTTGCAACTTGTGTGTTAAGACCTAAAGAAAAAAGCTTATTGGTTTGGCTTTTTGGGTGCAAGCGACTTTTAGGTGGATAGCAAAACAAAAATTGAAATGAACTTGAGTCCACTCCAAGATTCTTTCATAGATTTTTTTTTCTTGTTGTGAAATCCCACAAAAAAAAATCTGTCCTATATAGTGTCCTTTATATCCTATAAAGTGAGTTAAAGCCGTGGCTGCACAGCTGCTTTAGGATGTTCTGCAGGGTCACATTTTGCCATGTTGACCTTGCTAGAGGATTTGGATCAAATAGAGACAAGATTCAACAAGTGAATAGGATAAACAGGAGGAAAGGGAGAGATAGGGTAAGGTAGTTTTGGTAACTTTGAACAACTGTACACTTAACGCAACTTGATTTTTCTCACTGCCTTTATATCCTTAAAATGATTGACCAAGATTGACTTCATCTGATGTCATCCTTATTTTTTTCCACTATATCCACTCTATGCATATTGCTTATTGATGATGTTGTGTAGCTGTGAGGAGACATAGCTTGCCTGAGAACTTGGCCTTTTACACCCTATTTTACCAGACTACTTAAATAATTGCTTCTATTTTACCTTTCTTTTTTGTCTGGAAGAGCAACACCAAAATTTTACCAATCTTGGAAATAAACAAAATAACAGAGTAAGCTTAATAACATCAAGGATTTTTTTGTTATTGTTGTTATTTTAGTAATAAATCTTTGACCTGATAGCCTTTAGTACCTTCTGTTGGCTGCATGATTAAAAAAAAAAAAAAATCCAACAATGGTAGAGCTGTATGCCAGTTGAAATATGCACCTTTTTTTCCTTTCTAATTGTCCTGTATCTCCTCATCCTCCCCATCCCTGACCTCCATATTTTTGGGATCTGGCTGGATATGTTGGTGTCCTTATTCGTTATCCTTTTCTATTCACCGCTCTTCAGACTCTTGCAAATTTTCATATTTTTGTGACTACCAGATTGTTTATTTGGTAATATAAGCTATGAAATCACAGAGATGAAACACTTTCTGTGTATCTTCAGGCGGATTTCATGCAGGTAGCTATGTGATCATGTATAATTAAAGAGATGGATCAGAAGTGCTGCACCAAGCCATTCCACTCATGTTAATTTTTTATGAGGCACCTGTTTTGAATGAAGGCATGGGTTGTATTTCTTCTAACCCAGAAAAGCTTTAAATATGCTTTTCTCTTCGTGAAATATAGTTTATTTAATATTTCAAATGCAGTATATAGGACTTAAGTTTCTTTTTATTAGGGCATTGCAGGTAATAGCTTCTGTTGCTCTTGTAAATTTATGTAGGTTGTTTATATGTAGTTACAGTCCTGTAACGCTGCTTCTGGAGCTAATGGTATATTGAGACATTTAATGTATGAAAAACTGAACCTGCTTGGTTATAGTATGGGCCAGAATACAGCAAATACAGAATCTCATGACTTTGATGCAGGATTGATAACATTTTGGCCTGTCCCAAAATTACAGGGAGTTATCCAGGTTTGAGCCTTCCACACAATGATTTTTAAGTGGGATTAAACCTGAAAATTGTTTGCCACTAGCACGGTTTTGAAGGGATGAAGGGATGTGAAAGCAGAGGATGGAGAAAGGAGGACTGTGGTTAGTATGGGGAATAAAATACAGGGTGATGGGAGGGAGGTAGAAATCTGTTCCTGCTGTCAGGATGCTGCAGGAATCTGGGAAGTTGTCTCCTTCCTTGCTCCCTCCCACTGCAAGCTTTGCAGTTCTGTTATGTGTATAAATCAGATAATGCTTATTTTACTTGTGGCATATTAAAAAAAACACTGTAACTGCTGTATTGACTTATCAGATTATCATTCAAAGCAATTTAAATTGCAAAAATGTTATAAATTCTGCAGCTACTGGAGCTGTCTTGCTCTCTTCGGTGCTTTTTGAAGAGTTCAGATTTTTGTTCAGATGAAGAGTTCAGATGAAAAACTAATGCTAAATTCTGCCAAAATGAGGCATTTGTGTCACCGATTCCTTGCAAAATGTCGAAGGACAGTGCTCGTGGCTTTGTGTCTGCTTTCCCATCCCCTCCATTTTTTCCCTGCAGCATCAAGTCACAAAAAAGTAGTAAGGTTTTTATTTTTTAGTGTATAAGCAGACCACAAAATTGAAATATTTGAAAGTCAAAATTAGTTGCACATTCATAAACTTGCATTCTCTTGAAAATACCTAGAATTTTGAATATGAGAATACAAACAAAAATAAATAGCTGAGTGCAGCGCAGTAATTTACCTGCCTGCCAACTGAGCCACAGCAGCGCAGTGTGTGGCATGAGAGCTCTGCAAGGGTAATAAAGATTTAGTGGTTGCTTTAATTTACATGTTTGTCTTTCGTCTTCATTCAAGTCTAAATTAAAATTATTGATTTCTCTGAATAAGTCATGCACTTAAATAATTTTATATGACATTGAGTGCTTAGTTTATATGCAAAACTTTCAAGTATGTCTTCAGCAAAAGCCTCAGTTTAGATTTCTGATTTGTTTAACCTGTGTGGGCTGCCTTACTTTTAAACCACTCAAGAGGTGCACTAGATAAATTGACAAGTAAGAAACTGACTTTAAAGTGCTTTCAAATAGTAATAGGGAAAAATCTTAGTTATAAATAGGAGCCCCTATGACCAATTGTTTATGCAGCAGCTTTCCAGAACGGTGTAGATAGTTAAATGTTGTCATGGGAGATAAAAACAATTATTTGCAAAACAGTATTGGGTTGGCTGAGTTGCTGGATTAGATAGCTGTGAATTAGAGATACTTGTATTTTGTAGGTGTCTTGCTGGATACTTCCACTTCCTCTTCCTACCAGCCTCACTGATTGGGTTCGGGTTTGTGTTTTGGTTATTGTATATTTGGACCTTACATTTGAAGGAATCTCTCATCTTCTGTCTTAGGTGAAAAGCTCATTGACGTGGGATCAGTGTGTAGAGTAAAGGTCTGAGCAGCCTCACAAGCTTGAAGGGGTTGGACTGTTTTGAAAGTGTGGTTTTTGTAAGGACAAATCCTGTTTGACGTTAGACCAGCAGCATCGGGAGTTTATGGATCCAGTCACTCTGTCACTTTGTCTGTGGGACAAAATGCTTTACCTGAAGTACATGGGGGATATGATGTGCAGATCTACTGAAAATATATATAGCCCTAGTGACTAAACATGATCTTAGAGACGGGCTCCGATAGGTCAGAACATTAAATGGCATCTTGAAAGTAGGTCACTGAGGCTGTGAGCATTTGATACAAAGATGGCATTTCTAATTTCAGCTTGTTTCCTTGAAATTGCCTTTCTGTTGGGGTAGGTATTTGGGAGCGCTATTGTGGTGTTCTTCTAGGAAGTTATCCAGAGAAAATGAGCATGAGGAACTGTGGGTGTCAGTGAGAAACACCAGACGCCTCTCTGCTCTCAAGTTATTTCCCCAGCGAGGGGGTATAGTTTAAACATTTACCTAATAACCTAAGACTTCAGTAGTGTAGTTTTTCAATGTTCTTCAGATATTTTAAGGAATGGAAAATGGAAATTCTGATTTTTCTATTCTTTTTAAAATTCTGCTAAGGTTAATATTTTACTGTGAAGTCTTGGTTACTTTCTATTTCAAGCTGAAATTGGGTTTTCTCAGGGTGCTCTGCAGCCCTTAGCAGTTGATTTGCAGTAGTTGTAAGCGGTGGGGAAGACTCTTCCAGGAGTTACAAAATACCCTGCCACAGAGCAGCTCAGAGCATATGTTAGTTATTGAATGAGGTGGTGTTCCTCTTAGACTAAATATACTTTTAGGTATATGCACCAGTGATTAAGGATATAGACTCCTTCCTGTGGAGTGAGCATGCAAATTAATATTGGCCTTAGTGAAAGTGCTCTTAAACCTTTCATTCTTTAGTAGCTTATGAACACAAGCATACGATATTAAGACAATCAGTAATAAGATTTTTTGTGAGTGTCCCTCTAGAATAGATGTGGTTTATAACTTTCTAGACCTCGTGGCATTTAGAATGAGAATGGGCACTATGTGGGAAAGCAGTTTATGAACAAGGAATACAAGGAATCTCACATGAACTGAAATGCATCTCTTTTTGATGTCTTTTCTCTTTAAAAAGAAGTTACCAGTGCCAGAGAGCTGAGTGCCACTTATTAATGATTGGAAGTTAATTTTGGAAATGGTTAATTGCTTCTGCTCGAGAATGGAATTAGCAAGTAGGTTCATACAGCAGAAAGCTTTCCTGGAATATTAAGTTATTGGAAAGGCTGTCCTTAGGCTGATTATTTTCAGTTAGATAAGTCATTTACATTTTCTTAATTGCATAGCATAGATTATTTACAAAGACACCAAAACAAATAAAAACTTTAAAAAATCTTTCAGAGATGAAGAGATTTAAAACTGGATTTGTCCTTAGTTTGCGGAACGCGTCTGTCAGCCTTTTATTTGACATTGTTAGTTGGTGTCAGTGATTGCAAATGAGAGTTTAATTTGGTTTTTTGTTTTGAAGAATGAGTTGTAAAACAGTGCTGTTCTGTAGCCACTGGTTAATGGTTCTTTTGCAGAACTGCATCAGTAGAACTAGGCTCAAAAGTAGGAGTCTACCTCTAAGGAAGGAACAGAATTAGCGTTATGGATTTGGTAAGTAACACCCAGAAATAGTTGGAAATCCCAAGGCAGGTTATAATAGCTTGGATTCCCTTCCGACTCAAAGCTAGAGTGAGGCCTTGCTAAGGAATCGGCGGGAGCTGTGGTGTGCGCTGTGCCAGGAATTTACTTGGAGTGGTGAGACCAAACCCAAGTCCAGCTTTTTGGATGTAAACAAAATTGATGTGTTACCACAGGCAACTTAGTGAACCATGTAATTAGGTTTTTCCATGAAAAATGAGGCATTATACTGTAGCTGCAGCAAAGCAGTATGTAAAGGATTTATATTCTAGTTATATGAAAATTAAACAATCATTAAAAGATTGTATTTTTAAAAGTGCTGCTCGAGGGAGGAAAACGAAAAAATCCAATCAGTAGAATTTATTTTTTAGTGATGTGTTGGGCAATATCCTCCACAGTACTTGATGTTTTTTTGCTTCAGGGGATTTTCTTTTTTCCCAGTGAAATGAACTTGCTTAACTGTGCAAAGTAAATCTAAGTTAGCTTCAAGTGAAATCTGCATTAATAGATCTCATTACTGATGTTTATATTTTCATGTCCCGAGTAATCCTGAGAACACAGGATAAGCCGTAGTGGTAAACTTCATCTTTAAAAATAGATGAAGTGCTAGCTTGAACTGCACATATACAATTGTGTTTTATTAGTGCAATGTATAGAACAATTAATGAGCTTCTAGTGGGTTCTGCACGATACTGCTGCAAACAGAAAACACAGCCACACTGTCAAGTGGAGCTGGAGTTTCCCCTTAGAGGGACATGTTTTCCACTATGTAAAGCCATTGATTTTTAGCATTCCAGGTAAAGGTTTTAAATGCTGATACAAAAGAGTCTTGTTCCTGAACTGGTGAGATTTGTTTCGTTTTAAGTAGAGCTAATTAAGTATACTTAATTATACATCTGAGGATTTGACAGTAATCTGTGTTGCAAGTACAGTGGACACCTGGAAACATGTGCATTTTTTTTATTAAGGTTTGATCAATGATGCAAGATATCGGTGATCAGCTGTGATACTTGAGAGGTGGTATAGCACACTGAGGAGGAAGGTTTTTAAAGAACTCCATTTCCTAATGTTTAATTAAAAAGTACAGGATATGCCAGGTTTGGAATAGATCATTTCCAAAACGGCATGGCATGTAGAGACAAAAAATATTTTATGCAAATTCTTGCGTAAAATTGAGGGGAGGAAAAAAAGGAGAAACTGTTGAGTTGTAGTACATAAAATAACTTAAGAATGAGATTGAGTTCTTACCTTTGCTCCTTGCCCAAGGGTGCTATGGGCTTAAGTAGGAAGAGAGTGGGAGGAGTTTTGCCCTTGGTTTAAAAATTAGCTTCCTGCAAGAAGATTGTGTTGCAATTGCTTGTATAATGGCAGCTAGAACTTGAACTTCCAGCAAAAAAGCATATTAAAATCTTCTTGATACATAAATAATTTGAAGGAAAATCATGTGCTAGAGGGAATGCAGACTGCTGGAGTGTTCTTGATATTCCTCTTAATCTAAACCATGCTTTAAACTTTCATTTTCATTTAAGCAGTGTTTGCATAACTTGTAATAAAGCTACCTGGGCTGAGTTTGTGGGATAGCAGAGACTTTACCATTGTGATCCCTTTAGTCATGTAAATATACTCTGATTGTCCCTAAATTCTAGTGTCTTGGTCCAGGTGCAGGTTGGTGTGAGACCATCTGCCACTTTCATCTCCTTTTACGGTCCTGGACTAGGGGTGAGAACATTTGCCGGTTCAAGCATTTCCCCTCAATGTCCTGTAATTACAGGACATTACTGGAGAAATCTATTTGTAAAATTACTAAACTGCTGAGGGCTTGTGGATGCATTTGGCCTTTGGGCAAGGGATAGAAGGTGGCACACATGGCAGTTTGCAAATGGGGCTTCAGGAAGACTTTATATATTTGCAGAAAAGCATTTGTCTTTCCTCTCTGGCAAATTGATGGAAACCATATTTTAAAGATGAATTTCCACAGTAAGAAGAGGTTTAGTAGAGTCCTTGGAAGGACTGTATGGGAAAGGTTTCATGAATAAGAAAAAGAAAGGGAGGGGAGATAAAAGTATATATGGGGGTAGCTAAATCTCCATTCCCACTTGGGTTATAGAAAGATGGTTAAGAACGATCAGCTGGGCAGTAAAATAATCAAGATAACTTGTTGTCTCGGCTCACAGTGTGGCCAAGATGGGTCAGAAAGAGCAGGCTTGTTCAGGGGGTGTGAGACTGAATTTCTTGCAGCTCCCTCCTATGCAGACCAGCTGCTAACTGGGCAGGGTGCTGCGCTGTGCATCTTCACTGACTAATGGGAAGCCCAGCAAGAGGGTTAAACTTCCACCTTTGCTTTGATAATGGAAGTAGTTGGCATCTGACTCGTCCCTAGGGAGAGGTACTAGTTAGTCAACACAAGCCGCCTAACAAACTGCTGTGAGGAGGGAAGCCCGTGGAGCCAGAAGATCTGGATGGCTTTGTCCAAGTGCCATGTGCCAGCGTTGGAGACACCAGGGAGGAAACAAGCTGTTTGTGTCCCTGCCTATGCAGCCACTGATCCCTTAAAATTCATGGGAACTTGCTCAGCTTTGGCAGTGCCCGTCCTTTGTCAAACTGGACAGAAATTAGTTGATGGAGCCCAAAGATAGGGGGAGAGAACTAACTCAGTGGGGAGAGATGGGCTGCATTAGGAGAGAGAATTTGATGGTATCTTTCTCACAGGCTTTTCTCTGTGGAATTAGGAAATCCCACAGTTGATGGGATTAGAAGTAGCCTTACTGGTCTCAAAATGTGCTTCTTGAGGAGGTTTGGTGTTTAAGACTGAGGTCTGGGCAGGCTGGATTTTCAGAGATTCTGCAGAAAGCACACAGCTTGCTGGTGTAGTAAAAACAAGGTAGCCCAGGCTATCATTACAGAATAACAGCTGTGGCCAAGTGATGGCAATTCCACCTTAATATGGCCATGTTATATTTTATGGGGAGTGGGGGGAAGTTATAGATTTATTCAGTCAAAAATACAGTTGGGAATTTATACTGCGTCAGTGTTGGAAAATAAAGTGTTGGTGAAGGTCTAGGGAGCATTGTAGATAACTGCCGTGACATGAGTCACAGGTTTACAAGGGCAATGCCTTTGTGAAATAGCTGATGTAATCTCCGAGTGAATGTAAAAGGTATTTCAGGTTGACCTAGATGCTTTTGTGTCTGTGTACAAGCATTAATTAAAATGCACTAGATTAGTGCAAATGCAGTCCTGGTGGTTACAGTCACAAATGTGGAAATTTGGGTGCTGCAGAGTCTGGAAACAGCTTTCGCCTTGTGAATTTTAAGGATTGGAGATAAGACTGAGCTGCTTATTGCATGTGGACACTTCTACATGTGAAATAAATTTGAACGTAGGGAATTTGTCTGCATTTGGCAGGAGCTCCTCTAGAAATTCAAGAGAATTTCCAAGCTGCTAAATGAGTTTGTATCAGAATAGCAACATTTTGGGAAGAACTTGCCAATGAATGTGATAGGCAAAATGATGTTTTAGGAAAAGCTTGAGACTAGACAAGCTGCTGCTCTTGGGACCCTCGAGTAGCTTCTCTTGGGCCAGGCTGGGTGGTCATGGTGGGACCTTCTCCTTGCATTCAGTGGGCCTTGGGTACGTGGAGCACAGAGCATGTCTATGTGCCCACCTGGTAAAGGGTTTGGTGAAATAGTGCAGCCCTTGGTATACTCATTGACTGAAAAAGGAGGAAAAAGAATCCTAAAACTTGATGCTTCAGGTGGCCATTTGAAAAGCTATAGAGAATTTTTAGCTCTTTCTGTCTCTACGTACTATATTGAAGAAAGAATTTTTTGATCTTTGAGGCATGAGGGATTTGTCACTGGATGCCAAAATGGATCAGCACTGTGAGATTTTTATGGAGAAATTTCCCAGATGGATCTGTGATGGGAACTTTGGGGTTTTTCTTGTGTGCAGCGTGGGCTGGAGTCTGTCTGCTGGGCTAGTCAGGACACGTCTCACTAAATTATTTCCCTGCTATTACAAGGATTTGGCCGTCGATGATACTCCCTCTTCCTTGTTTTGTTACCGTGAGTGGTGTTTTCCAGGGACAGGCCTGGTGTGTGCTGAGTAACATCAGCCTCCTGTCGAGGAGGAGGAATTAGCTGTTGGGAGCCTTCGCTTCCTCTGCTGCTCTCAGGGCGCTCTGGTTCTAGTTGGTGAGAGTTTGAGGATGCTCTGGAGGCTACCAAAGGATCAGCGCGTTGTGGCTTGTCGCTTCCTTAGAAAATGTGCTGGGTTGTCATGGAGTGGCTGGGCGACATCTGGCCTTGTGGGCTATGTAAAAAATGCAGTCTCAGGGATGCCAGCAGAGGGAATATTAGAGGCAGAGCTGTCTTGGAAGGGTTAAAAAATCCCATTTATTTATTATCTATGGACAGCCTATTGAAAATGGGAGCCTTGTTGCAAGCATTCCTCATTGAAGGAGCATTGTGGCTGTTTGCATGCATTGCCGACATGCAGATTCTCATGCAACAGCAATGTAAGTGTACAAAAGAGCTCTTTTTGATCATTTGTTGGGAAGTAAATTTACTAAGAAAGCATTTCTTTTAGTAATGTGACTTGCTCCATAACATTCTGGTTGCTCTGACAAAAACAATGCAAGCAAAGGAAGCTTCGAATCAGTGTTGTACAGTGCATTTTCTTTTTATCCCTTTGAAATTCTCTGAGCAATGCGTGCCTATTCGTTAATACTCTCTAAAAAGACTGGAAGGTAGAAAATTATTGCTGTGTTCACAGGGGAAACAGGAGAGCTTATGGTCTTATGTGGTTATGTCAATTGACCAATCACAAAATGGTTGCTAAATCTCTCGCTCGCCTCTTACTGCAGAGAATAAAATTTATTGAATTATTTTGCAACATATGTCAACAGAAGTCACTGGAATCCGTTCTCTAGAGCAAATAAGAGTGTGTGCGTTTTTTGCTTTTTAGTTTATTTTTTTTTTCCTATGGAAAGGGTGCTATTTCTGATAATATGGAAATAAGGAGTATAATTGTAAAGCAAATACTGCTTCTACTGCTTCTGTATTTAAATGATGTTCTCTGCTGTGGTTGAGCAGCAGATGCAGCGTTGTACTATGCTGTATTGGGATAGAATAAGGAAAAGCTTAGCTGAAAATCCTGTTCTTCCCAATGGTATTATTGAATGTGTCTGGGAATTCTGTCACTGCAGAAGGCATCCTTTCAAAGCAGACTCTCAGCTGCAAATTTTACGGGTTTACTTTGAGATGTAGCTTGTTCATTGAAAGAAAATTATTTTTAAGATTCTGTGCTGAATTTTTTTATTATTATTTATGTATTGTTTTGCTAGCATTATATTTTGTATGGGCAGTGCTAACAGTTTCTTAAAAATACAGTGATATTTCTGTTGCTGTCCTTAACCCTCCCTATTGTTGGTTCAATTCTGATTATCTATGAAAGGCAAAGTAAAACTTTTCATTATGATAACGTCTGAAGAACAGTTATGAAAACAAGACTTCTACAGATGCAAAAGCCAAATGGTCAGGTAAATTCAGTAAGAAGAGTCACATCCTACACTAACATTTGATTTAATCCTGTTAGCCATGTTGAGTGAGCAGTGAGAGCCCTCGCACCCTGTATTCTTGTGTTCGTGTCTGCAAATGCAGAAGCCACGAGACCAGGATTATCTCTCTCTTTTCTCACAATAACATGTGTAGCTAATTCAGCATCTGAAAATAAAGATTGTTTCTCTTCTGTTACTGATTTCAGTAGTGAGTGAAAAGCAGTTCAGTGCTATGTTGTCTTAGCTACTAATATGGCTGGTGATTTTCTTTCATACTAAAAATCCTTTCAGAGCAAAGAATTGAAGAATCTGCTGTGTTCCCACGTTTGAGAAAAGGAGCTTAGTTCGGTTTTAAGCATGACAGGCCAATTCAAGCACACTGTTATTGTTGCCTTTAAATGATAGAGAAAATATCCATACAATGCAACATCTTATCTAGATGAAAACTTAATTGATTTGTCTAAGTCTTCAGCTAATGAGGATGATCATCAGGTTCATGTACTTAGGTCTTCTGGCTGTATGATCTTTTCCAATATCCATCTTCAAATCATTGCCAGTCAATAAATAAATAGAAATTATGTTTTTCCTTTCAAATATAGGTGCTTCAGGTTTTGCCTAGTTTTTCAGGATCTTACCTTCACACAGCAGTAATTAGGAGTTACTGATGCTGTAGAAATCCAAGCTGTTGTGCTGGGGAGGATTTTTCATGCTCTGCTTTTCTCCTTGGTGCTCTTCACATCTTGCCTGCCATTTAGCTTTGCACTGTCGTGCTGAATGTCACTGGAAGCGGCTCGTAGAGAATCCTCTTTTTATGTAAATTGCTGTGTATTAAATATTATGCCCTATATGAATAAAATATATTGGAAATGAGTCAAGTTATAATTCAGCAGTGTGAAAAAGGATTGAAATGAGTGTTAATCTATTTAATAGGACTGACTATAAATACTAAAAGTATGAAGTGCTCTCCAGACATCATAATCTTGCCGCCTTTGCCTGCTCTTGTCCGTTTGCTCATGGAGCTGCCACCTTCAGGTGGCCTGGTCCAGCTCTGCACAGACTCAGAGCTGCAGCTTTTCCTTGGAAGAGGTTACAGTACAAAGGCAGAAGCTTCTACCTACCTTTTGCCTTTCTATTTGGGAAACAATTTGATTTAATAGACAAGGTAGATTTGGGTCATTCTTGTGACTCCTGGTTGTGCTTTGGCCTGGCTGTCCAGGGAGCAACGTGTTTCTTGCTTCCTTCTGGGAAGCTCCTGCTCCAGCAGCAGCAGTCCAGTGAAGCGGGCAGGCTCGAACACCTTACTGTCCAGGGTAGTGTGAAACTACTGCTTGGTTCCCTGTCCATTGATGGGTGCTCTTCCTCTTTCCCCCCCACTTTTCTTTGTCCTGAATTGAAACAAATGGTAGTTTGTTTTTAACTTCTTTTCCTGTAAACTGTAGGTAAGGAATGTAAAATGGAAGAAAAATGTTTTGTCCAGGTGACAGTTACTGCTTAGTTTCTAAGGGTCACTGTGGTCCTTGGCTCCTGGTACTTTCCCAAGTTCCTGTCTGGTCTTGTCCCAGAGGATCTTGATAAGCCAAAATGTGTGTATTTGGAAAGCGTATGTTACACATAAGCAGTTGTCTTTATTTACTTTGATGTCCTGTCCTAGACAACTGTCTACCTCTTGAGCCATAAGGAGATATAAATACAGCTGCTTTCATGTTGTAGCTACTTTGAAATGCTAAGTACTCAATTCATTACGTACTAATCATTTAACTGAAAGCTAAAAATCCAGAAAAGGAGAGTTTTGTTCAAATGCCATACTTGCCAATGGACAGGTGATACAAACCCAAAATATTTTTGCTTTTTTTGAGCTTCTTCTGATTGTCCTTATAGCTAATGGATCAGCTACAACTATATCTGTTTAGGTAGAATCTCTACCTGTTGTTTTTAGAGCTGTATGAAGTACATACTTATTATATATAACATTACTTACTATCTGTTTGGGAATTGAATGGGAATCTCCGTGGGTTTGGTTTTCAGTGCTTCTTTCTGCACATTCACAATTCTTAACTGTATTGAAAGAAGTAGATGACTGGTTCCAATGCTTTAATCTGAGTTTAATTGCTGTAGTTTAATCAACATTTAATCACCTCACTGAGGAAAAAAGTAGAGACCTTGGATTACTCATGCATTGGAAAGCCTGTTCATTATTAAAGATACCATTTCATATAGCTGAACGGTATATACGAGAAACATGGTGCTGATTTAGCTAAAATAACTTAGGAGCGTAGAAGGAGCTGATAAGGCTACATGATTCATTATTATGTTAGTTCAGAATCTTTCAGCGTTCAAATTGCTGAGCTTTGTAATTTTGTACTGTCATTTGTCTTTGTTTTAATGGGATTAAGTAATTACGGGTGCATTTTCTTTCAACTAACTAGCTTGATAAAAGCATGCAAAACTGAATAGCCTATAAATTGTCGATTCTTCTCTTGTAGAAAAAGTGCTTTGATTGCACTGCAGTTTTTAAATGTGGGTGCGTATATTTAGATGACCTACTGAGGTGAGCAAGGCTGGAGAGGCGGTTTATGTAAGTAATGGGCTCGGAGTCTTCCCTTAGGAATGTGGCTTGCAGAAAGTAGAACATAGTCTGCAGCACAGAAACTTGAAAAGAACAATCCCGAGTGTTTTTAAACACAAATAGCAGCACAGAGCTACCGACAACACAGGGTCATAAATAACCATGTAGCTGCCTGCCCAAACAGTGGAATAAACCCTTCGTTCTCATCAGTCATATTGGTATTCACTTATATTTGGATATATCAGTAATAGTTTC
The DNA here is from genome assembly GCA_034781795.1 of Crypturellus tataupa. Lineage (NCBI taxonomy): Eukaryota > Metazoa > Chordata > Aves > Tinamiformes > Tinamidae > Crypturellus > Crypturellus tataupa. The sequence goes on along the minus strand of JAWLRI010000709.1, from coordinate 3,045,512 downwards.
AGAAGTGAATTTATTGCTGCTTTGCCAAAACCTCTACTGCAGTCCTGCAGCTGTTAAAACCTTTCCTAGCTTTTAGTTACGCATCAGAAGTCAAATAGCTGCTGTCATACGAGTGAAAAAGGGAGCTCTTGTGTTAAACAAAATCACTGTGTAGTTTGTATGCGGTTTCATCAAGCACCATAATTCTTTTTATATCTGTATGCTTTTTGCACAGCATACTTATTCAGTAAAATTAGTAAGACTTTAGGTAATCTGCATATAGCGTGACTTTTGTACCACTCTGCTGTTACACAGTTTAATGTTAGACCAAATTGTCATTAATTTCCCTTCATGCTAGTCCTTACGTGTTGGACTAGCAGTTTCCATTCCTGCTCTGGTGTGTAGTTTGTTTGTCAGCAGATACATCGCTGCCTTTCCGAGTTTGTAAAGCTTGAGCCCTGCGTTTGATAGTGGGACTTCTGAGTGTTGTGGGACTGAGTATTTAATCACGTCACCACTGAAAGTAATTGGTCATAATGGATAATTAATCACTGTGTACTTAAAGGCGCTTCTCTTGTTATCTATATAATTTTTCAAAACTTTCTGTGATTGTCAGTATCAATGTTGTTAGTTGTTGTGCAGTTTATTAACAGGCTTGGATTAAGGACACTTCCTTGCAGGAGCCAACCTAGGAAGGGACAACCTTCCTAGTATCTGTCTTGAGATCTGTGCAGGGGGGATAAGGTGATTCACACCACCTCCTTTTTCCTTTTGTCTACTGGTCCTGCAACTGGAATTAACCTGGGTCCTGGTTTCCTGATGCCGGGATGTATTCCAGCCAAGTGTGGTGTCCCTTGTGTCTCTGTACTGGCCCTCACCTGGCTGGGGTGATGCAGATCACTTAGAGAGGTGATAACTCCTGCAGATACCCTGGCTGGGCTAGGGTATCTGGTCTTGCATTCAGCTTGGTTTTCCCCTTCCCCATGCAAGTTCGCTCCATTCTTTGGCTTGGGGAGTTAACCAGGAGGTGTTTTCCTGACCAAGTAGGAGGGAGGTCTGAGCAGCAGCTTTTTCCACGTGCGATGGTAAAGCACCCAAGTAGGTAATGCAGAAGATTGAGAATGAAGGTTTGTGCTTATGGCTTCATCATGTCTTTCTCTGTGCCAGTATCTGGAACAAATGGGGAAAGAGGAGGAAGCTATGGAATGCACAGGAGCAAAGTTGTAGCCCACGCAGACTGCATGGGCAATCACCACCTTGTCCGTGTGCAGGAAACATGGAAATGAGTCTTCTCACTGCCAGGTATCTTCTTGTTTCTGCTCAATTGTTCTTGGAGCAGTTTGAGAATGGGGCATGTCACTTCTGATAAGAGAAGTCCCCATCCAGTCTCGGCTCTCCTTGCATGGGAAGAGAGATGTTTGTGCTTAGCTCTGTGCCAGGGAGACTTTGCAGATGTTCAGAAAGTCACGTGTGGTCTCTGACCCTTGTAAGAATTAATTTTGTCCTAAATTCTCTAATGAAGAATTCTTCAAAAACTTCATAGAAATTTCTTAGGTAAACCCTATAGCACAGCCCAGATAAGCTGTCAATACCTGCATCCTAGATACACATCTAGCAGTGTTTAATATCTCTAGATGGATTGAACTAACCATCTTCCAAATTATAAAGCAGAACTAAGATGTCTTTGAAAGGGGAGCTGAGAATTTCATCACCAGCGCGATGCAGCTGATCCGAACGTGCAGCACAGCGACCGCTTGTGTGGGAGAGCGTTCAGCTAAAAAAACCCCCACAATTCTGCCATTCTTTGGAAGCGGTTTTAGGAAGGCGTTTAAATGTCTTTAAGGCTTTTACAATGCCATTTGAAAAACAAGCCAAAATGCCCTTCAGAGAAAAAAAAAAAGGGCAGCGGTCTTGGTCCGCAATTAGATTTTCTAACGTGAAAACACTCTTCAAAAAAAAAGGAGAAAATTAAAATTAATCTGTATTCCTCTGTATTTTTTTAGTTTGACAGTGCATTGTTTTATGCAGTTTCTCTCTAGTTTGTAGCTTTCTTTTTCTGCAATTCCTTGTCTGAATGAGCAGTTAACTTCTTGTGGTAGAGCACCCTGTAAAAATCTACCTTTGTAACTTAAGATATTGTTAAAGTAATATTGAATATTTTCTGCACACTGTTGCTGAATTGTAGCATTGTCAGTGTTGCAAGTATTGGGAGTTTTAATATTTTAATGTGGTAAAAAGTGTAATCCCCAAATGAAACATGTTCATCGTGCATATTTTTTTAGTGAAAACGATTCCAAGTACAAGATATACATTATTTGTTTTTGTTGCTCACACTGCTGTTTCAAGTAAGGATTCATGCTAAGTCTCCCCCAGTTAAGAGCAATGATAGATGAGGACCTTGATAACTCTGTAAATTAAAGCTTTGGGAAAATATGTCACATCTGGCATGAGTTTATAGATTTTAAAAAAAGAAAACAAAACCAACCACTCCCCAAAACGTAACTTTTTG
>JAWLRI010000709.1:2944569-3033620 GCA_034781795.1 Crypturellus tataupa | reverse complement strand
CTGCGCTGGACTCTCTCCAGCAGCTCCACATCCTTCTTGTACTGTGGGGCCCAGAACTGGACACAGGTCTCCAGATGTGGCCTCACCAGGGCTGAATAGAGGGGTAGAATCACCTCCCTTGACCTGCTGGAGACGCTCCTCTTACTGCACCCCAGGTGCATCAAAGATGCATTTAGTGTCTGACACGGGTAATCACCCGGCAGACACCCAGGGAAGGGATCCGGGAAGAGGGCAAGGATACAGGGAAGTGTCCTCCAGTTGTCCTCTGAAGTCCCAGCAACCTGCAGTGTTGTGACATTCCTGAGCCTGAGGCTGTTTTTGTAGTCCAAGCTCTCCGGAGGTTTTTCTGCTGCACATTTGTCAGGCTGCCTTCTTCAGCATCCCTGTGGCGGGCAGTAACCGTGTGTTGCTGTAAGGTTCTGCGTTCGTACTCTCTGCTCGTCAGTACTCTGCTCCCTGGAACCTACTGCCTGCGTGGTCTGGAGATCCTCCTGCTTCCCTCTGCAGTCACAGTTAATTCTGAAGGGAAAAGAAAAAGCAGCTTTTACCGTCGTGCTAGTGTAAATGGTTTAGACTCGGGAACCTGCTGGGTTAAAATGGGAGGAGTGGAACCGCAGGAAGGCACTGGAGAGGGAGCAGGAATGTGTGGGAGGAGAGGAAGGGCAGGACGGGTCTTCTTGTGGCCATGCTAGCCCGTGCTCTGAAATGTGTGTTTGAAAGGAGATACCTCAGGGAGGTTACATGGGAAAAGCAAGAGAAAGGTTTTGATTACGAGCCTCTTGCTCTAGTCACTGTGGGGTGAGTTTGTTTGCAACCAGATCTGGCCTCCTCTAACCAAGAAAGTGCATCATGTTTTTCCTTTTTTTTTTTTATGTAGGTACTTATGCCTATATTTGTCTAGATTCCCTTTTCATATATTTTTGATTATCAGAGGTTACATTTAATTACTAGTCTAAATTCTTATTGCGAGTGTCTGGTTAGACTCAGCTGGATGGTTTTAAGATGCAAAACAACAAAAAGTGAAATACCTGACAGCCTGACTGCCTGTGTTAAACACTTGCAGAACAGACTAAGTTTATCAAAACTTATTTTTCCTCAGTTGTGCTTTAAGCAGTGAACTTCTGGCATTCCTGTCTTGACACTTAAGACTGGTAGTGCTTTTTGCTCTGCATCCATTTCTTTATTTGCTGAGCTCTGTTTCTGAATACACTGGGCGCTCGCTCTGCCCCTTCGGTGCGGTGGGTAAGTTAAATGGAAGCTGAAGTCTCTGCCCGAGACACTGAGGGCTTTGCTGGAGAGACGGGTAGAGAGTGGCGCAAATTGCAGCTCTGAAAGCAAATTGGCTTCTTTTAATCTCGAGAGACAGTGTTTAAGTTGAAGGCAGGAGTGGGGAGAACAAATGACTTTTCTGAATGAGGGAGAGTAAAAAAAACCTGAAAGGTCTGAAAAATATGGAGGAGGTGAAAAGCAGCACAGATCTTGCTTATCATTTTAATTTTTTTCTCCCTTCCCCCTTTGCTTGAGATTTGGTTTTAATAAATGCCTTTTACAGCCTTGGCTGGAAGCCAGATGGATACTTCTAAGAGAAAGCAGTGCCAGGACAGGAATATCTCAACAAGAATTACTATTTCTAGTTAAAAGGTTGGTTAGACTCAAACACTGGGAAGGTTACGCACAATCTGTTGGGAGCAAAATGAATGATTCATCAGTGTTTCCATTTAAGAAAGTTATTAAGTATTTTTGGCATTATCCCTTCATCTTTACGGAACAGCTGTTCAAATCAGAACAGGCAAAACCCTCGCAGCTTATCAAAACCAGGTGACATGAAAGTAGCTTCAAGCTGTGGAAAAAATAAGTTTTGTCTCTAGGCGAGCACATTGCTGGCTGTGTCTGCGAGTACACGTCGCTGCCGAACGCGCGGCCGGAGCGCTCGGCCCTTCCGATATCTATCAGTGAAAGTGGGAACTCGGTCCAGAAGCCTGATAATAAGGCTAACTACCATAATGTTGTTATCTCTGAAGTTCTGTAACATGGCTTTAAATGATAAACCTCTGGAACTTGAGCAATAGCTCCCTTTTCCCCCCCGAAGAAGCTGTAAGCAGTTGACGTTTGGATTTTGTTCCCTCTTTGAGATGTCCAGCCTTGACCGCTGGCAGATTTGGCTGGCCAGCTGTGGGGAGATGGATGTGAGTGTGCCAGATGGGACTGAGTGGCCCTGCCAAGGCACGAGATCTGTCCACCCTAACCCCAGGACATGGGAATATATCTGGTTTATTTGGGCTGCTGCAATTCCTGGGGTCAAATAAAAACTGTGCTGGAGCCAAGCCTAGTCCTTGAGCCACTAATTTGTCATCTTTTGCTTTACCCCTGACTCTCCCTTCTGTTAATGTTGTGATATCCCTGATACTGAGAATGATCCAGATTATTAAGGAGACAATTAAGACCTGCAAGAGCTTGGGCTCCATTCCTGGAGCTTCAGCTCTTCCTGCTCAACTGTGCTGTGAATAAAAAGTCCAAACCCTAAACTACTTAATCTCTTAAAAGTCCCCTCTGCTCCTCCCTGCCTGACAAAGCCTTTGAAGACTTTTAATTTTACAATATAAGATGGTAATTGTACTGTGTCTTTGTTCCTATTTTAATAAAAATATGAAGCTACTATGGTTTGGAATTAACTTGCTGGAAGGGGAAAAGGTCTTCTATATATCTAATCATGCCCAATATCTACTGCGGTAGCACTCTTCCTGTGCCAGTTCTCCTGCAGTAAGGAAAATTGCATTGCAGGTGATGTGTGCATGGTGATGCTGCGCTCTGAGAGCCGTCCTTTAAGGTCTACAATTGAGAAAGGAAATGATTTTGGCAGGTATTTGCTTATGCATTCAGAGGAAATACAAAATTGAGCTAGGGACTGCGGTGATTAGGAGCTGGTCTTACCTATGATTTTTGAAGTGTCCATTTGGAAAGCACATTTCATGATGTAATATTTTTTTGATGCTGAAATTTTATTCAGAATGTCTTTATAAAATGAATAAGCTTGGCTTGACTTTTTGACCACTTTTCATGTTCATCTAATAAATACTAAGAAATCATTTCAGTACTAGAAATCTAAATTTAAAAAAAATAGTTGTATCTCTCCAGCTGTTCAGTAGCATGTCTAAAACTTCTTGAGTATTTATAAGCAAAGAAAGAATGTTTGGTCCTCTGTGCTACCTGCAGAGCTTGAGAAGATCAATTTTTCGCAAGGCCAAATCTGTTTTTAATATAAAAACCTCAATTTAACATTCATTTGTGGACCTACAGTGGGTATTTCTCTGCAGTAGCCCATAGCAGCGGGACTGCTGCCTTCCGCGTACACAGGGCTCAGTATCCGCCGGCGGCTCCGCTAGATGTCAGGTAAACGTCTCCGTTCGCCGTGTTTGCGAACGCTCGGCTTCCCACAACACTTCCTGTGCTTTGCACCAAATTTAATGTAGTCGGATTTTTGTAGTAATAATAAACTTCCCTGCTGATCTCCTGTTGTTTTTAGATTCCGGTGAATCTGTCATCTTTGAACTGGTATTTTATGCTTTAATCTGATTGTATTTCCCGTTCTTTATTGAATGCATCAGAACAAATAGAGCTGGTAATTTATTGAAATGATCAAAAACTAGTACAGTTACTTTTGAGCCTCTTTTCCTAAACTTTTCTTTTCTCTAATGAAAATGTGTATAAAGCATGAAGAAATAAAACTAAGGTAGAGCTTGGGCTACATGAAATTCTGCATCACCTCAATACCATTCAACTTTCAAAAATTTACTTCACAGCCCAAAGAGCAGCCTATCTCCTAACGGGCTTATTTTTAAACTTGTCTCACTGTCTGGGGCAATGCAACTTTTCCTTCAGCTTTTTCTTGAAGAATAAGAGCAAAAAACATTTTAATTGTTAAAAAATTCCTGAAGTCAAAACGCACAGTGAGGCAGAGAGTTGCCCTGTTGGGCTGCAGTGGCTGCAGAGGAGTCTGCCTGTCCGTCTGCACTGCAAAGCTTATATTTCTTCTTTCCCAGTTTGAGCTTTAGATTGTGTAGGTGGAATTTAATTGGATGTATTTGATGCTGTCTGTTGGCTATTGGTGCTACTTATCTAGTTTTATTAACAGATGATGCTTTTTTAATCTAATTTTCAACTTTTGCCTCATTATTCTCCATTCACTTCAGTTCTCATGTCAGGTGGAGGGAGAGCTCTCTATCAGCTGTGAAAATATTTGGCTCTGCTCTGGGAATGTGTTTATTTGTGTAACCTGAGAAATCCTGTTTCTAGAAATGGGAGCGGAAGATGATGAATAGAGGGAAGCGTTGTGGTGTGTGGTCAAATTAGGGGGCTTTATTTGCCATAGGTGAGATGAGCAAATTAATTAGCTTATGAAGTCTACAACAACTTTTTTTTTTTTTAATTTGGAAACACGTTAGTGCTGATAATGTAAATGTACTTAATTTAGTGTCTAAGTGGGGTAATTTGTAGGGTAATGCTTATTGCAGGGGAAACAGAGCAGACTTGGGTGGTTTGCTGGGGTCTCTTCTTCCCTGGGAAGCGGGCGTTGCTTTGCACTTTTATTTTTCTTTCTTTCTGAATTGCCTGGCCACAGAACAAATTTAAAATAAACTTAGCACTCCCACTGCTGCTGGGAGTTAATATTTGGTGTGGTTTGTTTGAGATGAAATTGCTGCTGAGTAGTGAAATAGCTCTGATGTACTCGAGGTGTGTGCGTGTATAAGCCATACGTATATACATGAACTCGGGGATAGCATCCCCAAATTAATCCCTGGTTAGGGATTCCTCTCTCCTTTATCTCAATTTGCTCCGTAGTTTTCCTGCTGCTTCTGTCACTTGCTGGTCTCTTAAGATACTGGATTTCATCTTTTAAATCTTGGTGAACCAGTGCTGTGTTTGTAGGATGTGTACAGCACCGGTGCTGTCTGCATGCAGTGTGAATGCATGCACAATTATCCTTACTTAGGAGAGACCATTACCTGGGTGAGATCTCATGTGCCAACAGGGAAAGGTTTCTACAAATCTGTGTTTAAAGAACTAATAATAAACCCACAAATAACCTGGGAGTAAAAATTCTTGAGCACAATCGTTGCGCTTCCAGTTCTCTCTCAACTTATGTAGATCCAGCAATAATGGAAAAATCGATAAGAGAATTTGCCACTTAAAAAGAGAAAAGGGTATTTCTGCTAGCGTTACTAGTATTCTAGTAACACTTGGCAGTTCACGCTGAAATGGAGTCTCATGCTACAGGGCTCTCAAGCAGCAAGGAATAGAAAAAGCTTTGTACAAAACCCCAGCCTCTGGAATTGCATTAAACTGTTATGTCCATGATTTACATAATTCTTGTATTAAATATAACAATTGATTGCCTGCTCTTTTAAAAGGGGCTAATCAAAAGTAATGTAAAAGATTCACTCAATATAATCAATACCTCATAGTGGTGGGAAGAGGGAAGCATTAATTGTGCTTTACAAGCATCTTCATCTGTGATGGGTTGGATTAAGATGTATTTAGGGCTTATATGGGAAGAAGGGGGGCGTGAGAAGAAAACCACTTTTCAGCCACATCCTTTTTCACGCTGTTTTTTGATTATTCACGTAAAAAAAGAGCAGAGTGTCAACTTGTCCATGGAATAGGCTTTTCTTGGCATCAACTCCGTAGCTGGGAATACAGTTCAAAGCCTGTCCAGGATTTCAGGAACCTTTTGGTGCCCAGGTGTCAAAAGACAATGTAAACTCTCTAAAATGATCACAGAAGAAAGTATTATGTGGTTATTTTATCAAAATGTGTATGTGTAATGAGTATTTATTGTCAATTTCTGCCTACGTATTCTAAATTCTAAATAGGCCAAAAAAGCAGTGGCTTGAGTAGCAGCTCGGGATCTCTGTATTGGCTCAGCCCAAGTAATGTCCTCTTAGAAGGGGTGAATTTGGCTTGCAACTTTAACTGGAATCCCTGAGATTTGGTGTGTTTTAGCCAAGGGCAGTAAAGGTGAAAGCCTGAGCTGATCACACACCTGTTCAAGGACTTATCTCGCAGACAGCAAGCAATTGTTCGATTTAATGGGATCTGTTTAGGGGAGAAAACAGTAAGTGCAAACATATGGAACTTATTCCCTTGACAGGCCATGCCAGGTTTATTTGTGTACCTAATGAGCTGTGCGGAGGATTTGAATTGCTTGCAGTGTAACCAGTGCTGTGACTTCGCTTTTGCTTCTTTCCTTTCTTTTTCTCTCTTTCTTTTTTACTCTGGGGCCAGATGTGGGTTTAAATTGTCAGAGGAAAAAAAAAATCCACCTCTGTAGTTGCATGGAATATTTTTAAATAACTGTACTGAAGGCTGTAAAGCTGATTCTTTGTTTCTCCCTTGAAACATGATACTTTTCTTGCAGTAAAATGTCATTGCACATATTTCCACACAGGCCTAATGCTCAGCATTACCCGTAAGCTAATAGTTTACAAATGTCTGCATAGCCTAAGAAGAAACATTGAAAAAAATAAGTGAGATTATTTATTTTCAATTTAATTACAAGCATCTTCTTTCCCTCTTAATGGATGACATAGTTTTATGGTGTTTTTATTCATGACAAGACGTGTCTAGATGCACTCATAAATCACATGGTTTTGATGCAGAATTTTGTGACAAACTCATAAATCAAATTACTAGGTGAGAACTCCAGACCTGTAGAGGAGGTGGCTTCTTTATTCCCACTATCTGAACTCACAAGTATGAAAATTATCTCAGATTGTCTCTGATTTGGTGGTGAAAAGGAAAGGCAGTTGTGAGGGGCCTCCTGCCCCCCTGCTCTTCTGCAGCCCCTTTGCACTTGCCTGTTGCAAGGATGTGCAGAGCCGAGTTGAAGGATGCAGGGCTGCCTGCAGGGCTGCTCCAAAGCAGCGCCCTGCACAGCGGGCGCCCGTGACACCCGCTCAGCCTGTGCAGCGCCTGGTGCCCTTTGTCGCATCCTCTGGCCCCGTTTGAACACTGCAATGTCGGCAAGTTTGGTGCAGTTGTAGAAACTGATTTAACAGAAGTCATATTTGTTTAAAGTGAAACCTTTTGTACGTTGACCTCAGCAATGACAATACAAATACTGACCTTAATATTATGCTGCTTTGGGGCTGACATTGGAGATAATGAGCTGTGTGTGGCCTCAGGGCCAAAAAAAAGCCTCTCTAGGACTAGTGCCTGCCCGTGGGTTTCCGAGGCAGTTGCATGATCCAGGGATCTGTGTTCTTTTGCAAAACGCGTATTTGTTGTGCAAACCTTCACAGTCCTGGCAGTTGGCTGGTGTCAGAAAAATAATGTTTCAGCTAATCTGCACCACATCTTGATATCAAGTGAGGAGGGATCCCAGCATTTGGGAGTCTGCTGAGAAAACATGTTTTCCCTGGGTAATTTCATTAGGTGACTCAGTAAATACCTGTCCTTTGTTATCTGTTCTGGAGAGGGTATATAAACATACAAGTTACCTTTTTGTTTTTAATGTACTGTTTCCCCCCCCTTTTTTTTTTCTTGCGCTACCTTAGTTTCACATTGATCATGTTTTCATTTCACATTTGCTTCCAGAATCGTCTTACTACCTATTTTATGTACCATAAAACTGTGTTTTAAGAATTCAATATCAAGGAAATTTTCCCTGTAGAATTGCAACCTAATCAGTGTTTCAGCAGAAGAATTTGATAGGATTAAGCACTGCTGGCCAAAGTGCAAATTGGTCCTTACTGTTACATAAAGTAACCTTTTAATGCATTTTTGAGAATACTATTCTTTGGGAGCTGTTTCTTTCTTTTATTGCACTGAGTTCATGCTGTTTGGGCATTTCTTAAGGATTTTACGTGTGGGAAGTCGCTTTCCTGCGACTGAGAACTGCATCTGTAGGTCTTGTGTCAAAGGAAAAGAATAAACCCTTTGCTACATTTCAGACAATAGAAATGTATCAAAAATGCTTTATTTATTTATTTATTTTGCCATCCATGGTGATGCCCCAGCTGCAGCTTGTGTGGGTTTAGGAACAAGAGGGAACAGCAGTTGTCTCAGAGGTGCCAGTATGTGCATTAATTGAACGTAGTTTGTGGGGGGCAATTGCAATGAGTTGCCTTTAAGAAATGCAGTGACATAATTTACTAGGAATTTTTTAAATGTTGCTCAATATCAAAATGGAAGAGCTCAGTTTCAACAGGTATGAAGTTGATTAATGACCTTGATTAAAACATCTGGATCGTCTTTCAGAGCTAGCAGATACTGGTCATGTGTAGGCGGATGTTTTAAAATGTAAATCAGGAGAAAATGAGCTGTTTAAAGTGTACGGAGTAAATTTTGTTGGATGTGCTTGTGCTCAAATGAGGCAAGTATTGTGAAATGCAAGAAGCAAAACTTTCTGCTTTATGAGAAAGTTTTAATAAGCAACAAGGAAAAAAGGTGACATCCACTCTCTTCTCCTTAACTTTCCCTTCCTGTAGGTTGTTAATATTGTTCTTGTAGGTTGGTAATTAATATGCCAGTGCACTGTTGTGATCCAGCACAGTAGATAACGGATCCATATGGGTAACAAAGTGTTTTTTTTAAAGACTGAGAGGGAACAAAAAACAATTTTGAATGGTGAAAATGCATATGTACTTGGCTCCATGTGGCCTCATGAAAAGCCAAGGATTGGGCTCATGATCCAGCATTTAGGAAAATGAACTGCAGGCAGAGGAAGGCTGCATTTGGGGGCAAAGCTGTTTAATTACCCACCTTTCTCTTGCCTTTGCAGGCTCAAAAAAGGAGAATTTTAAGGTGTAGTATTAAATATTTCGTCAGACTGCCTTGTTATTAGTGCCGCTTCATGTCTGTGGGTGCTTTGAGATCACACTTGCTGGTTTCACAGTAGCTGAGCAAAGCTCTTCAGAAGAGAACAAGGTGAAGCAGCAAATAAAACCGAAGGACTTGGAATAGCGATGTTCTAAACCCAGCATTGTTAGTGGGCTAAGAGGTAACCTGGTAGTGAGCTGTGCTTGTCAGCTTGACATTAAAGTGCTCTTGAAAAGCCTCTACGTGTTGTGCTCAGCAGTCAACCAAATACCTGTTTGTAGCTGGACTTGCTACTGCCAGGAGACCCAAGTGCTCTCAAGAGCAGTGGATGAAGGAGGGTGTCGTGCTGCCCTGCCGAGTGATGTAACGTGATCGCTCTGTACGGAGCAAGGAACACTGTGGGTTTTTCAATGTTTTGTCTTAGAATACACGTGCAGCTTTTGAAAGCTTGCAGAGTGCTTTTACTTATGAGGAATTTTCATTTGTGACCGTTACCGTTATAAGGATTCCCTTTGCTCGTGGGAAATGCCCACAATTTCTATAAACTTCAGAAGTGAGCAGCTGTGCCGCTCTTTCTGTCTATGAATCTTTGTTTGTAGAGACTATATCCATTAAAAAAAAAAATGGTTTGTAGAAGACCTAGCTTTAAGGGCTTTTCCTGCAAAAATCATTTTTCTTCAGTGTAGCTGTACAAGGTTAGTTGCTTTTATTTAAGCATCTGCAGCTTCTTTTACTGCCAGTTAATCTGTCACTTTACGTTGTCCAAAATGTATTTGAAAAAAGGGTGTATTTTGAAAAAACACCCTAAGTATCTCGTGTTGTAGATTTTTGACAACTCCTAACAGCTGGTGTTGGAGGTGACCAGGGGAAGTGGTTGCCTTTAGTGGACTGAGATTTCACAGAAATAATGTCTGATTTCCCTGAACCATTCCAGGATGCTAGTCTAAAAATCTCCTGCAAGCCTGTAAAGATTGACCTTAGCAAATGATCAAATTCTTTCATCTTTTATTTAAATTCTGTAGAGCAGCCGCTGCTACGTGTGCAGGTTTAATTGCTGCCTAATAATGATTTTCTGTAGCGCTCTGCTGGCGCGAGGGCCTTTTCGTAGGTGCCTCAACCAAGCCGCTCGCCCCTCGGAGACGGGATGCGGTTCCGTTCGCCGCGGGTTTCTTCGCCCGCGGCCGGGGCAGCTGTCGGCACATCTGCCGCTTCCCAGGGGCTGCTTTTTGCTTTTTTTGAGGCTTTCACTGTTTCACTTCTGTTTTCTCTGGCGCTTCTGCGTTTTGCAGTTTCAGAACGGTTTTTGTGTCTCAGACAAAATAATTAAGACATGAGACAGCACATTTGCATTTTATGTTTGAAAAGAAACTGAAATAGGAGTGCAAACCACATGCAGGCCTGAAAATCTTAAGTGCGTCTCCCATTTGCAGGACTGCGTGGCAGGACTCTGAAACTGCTTTTTCCAAATGTGGGCAGCTTGTGCACGCTTTCTGTCCATGACATAACTAATAGGAAGGGAAACAGCTCAGATTGCATGCAAATTCAGTCATTGCCCCCATCCATGTTGACCACACGTTTGTCACACTAGGTCACCTGTAGTGCTGTGCCGGAAGCCCGTCCTCTTCATGCGCCTGTTGTTGATCCATGCGAGGCACTTCTAGTTGCGCAACTGATCTCCCTGGGGCTGCTACCTGCTTAGGGAGCCAGTCGGAACTCTTGGAAAAAGCAGTTTCAATTCAATTGCCGAGATCTTAGCAGAGCTGAGAGAGGCTCTGCAATACTTGGTCATCAGAGTTTGTCTACTCTTTTCAGGACAGCAGCAGACAATCTTAAGAAATAGATTTTATTTTATTTTTTAATCAGTTAAGGCTAGTCCTGCACCTGGGAAGGAATAACACCAGGCAACAGATTAGGGGTTGACCTGCTGGAAAGCAGCTCTGCAGAGAGGGGTTTGGGAGTCCTGGGTGACACCAAGTTGCCCATGAGGCAGCAATGGGCCCTCGTGGCCAAGAAGGGCAATGGGCTCCTGGCTGCAGCAGGAGGAGCGTTGCCAGCAGTGCCAGGGAGGGGATCCTGCCCCTCTGCCCAGCTCTGGGGAGGCACCTGGAGTGTTAGGGACAGCTCTGGGCTCCCCCGGACAGGAGGGACGTGGAGCTTCTAGAGAGGGGCCAGCGCAGAGCCATGAAGGTGATGAAGGGACTGGAGCATCTGTGGTGTGAGGAAGGACTGAGCGAGCAGGGCCTGCTTAGCCTGGAGAAGCGAAGACCGAGAGGGATATGATCAACATGTACAAGTACCTGAGGGGTGATTGTAGGAAGGATGGGGTAACGGGTGCAAGTTGAACCCCAGGCAGTTCCACCTCCACGTGAGGAAGGACTTCTTCACTGTGAGGGTGCCAGAGCCCTGGCACAGGCTGCGCGAGAGGCTGTGGAGTCTCAGTCTCTGGAGATCTTCCAAACCCACCTGGATGCCACCCTGTGCCCTGGGTGTCCCTGCTGGAGCAGGAGGTTGGACTGGATGATCTCTAGAGGTCCCTTCCAACCTTAACCATTCTGTGAGTTTGCCAGCAATCCCCAGGGTTTAAGGCCATTCCTCAAGTAGCAGTAATTATGCTGTATAAGGCTCACTGCAGTTCTCCATGCAGTTGGTTTAAATAATTCCTCTTTGCAAGTGTAGAACATCGTGTCAGGCAATGTGACATCAATGAAATACAGTCATTTAATAGCACGGTATTAATAAAACTTCAGTAGGTGGTGGGCCTTTGCAGTGAGACGTCCTGCAGCAATTAAGTCATTCCCTGATTTCTACACCCATTGAGCTACTCCGAGTAGGCTTCCGTGCTCAGTTAATGTTGCTGCTTTCTATGATTTTGAATCTTTGCTGATTAATGATTTCTAATGTTTTATTCACTATGGTGTGATACTGTTGCCTTTTTTCCAGAGGAAACCCGTAGCATGTTGTATGTGTCAGCTTTTCATGATAAGCATGGTCGTCTCCTCCCCATCCTAGGAGCGAGCCGGCTTCCTCCAAGCTCGCTCCCACCTCTCCTGGTGCGTGTCCCGGGGAGCAAGCGGAGCTTGGAGCGCGCTTGGAAACAAAGGAAAACAAAACAAAGTGAGCCGAGGTGCCAGGAAACACACAGTAGCAGATTTCTGGGTTTAAGTCAAGTTTACAAATCAAGAAAACAAAACACTTAATGCTGATTTTTAGATTAGGGATTTTGGATGTTGTTAGGTTACTTGTTAGGCTTGTGTTCACTGAAACAGATGGAAAAACAATTTTCTTACTACCTGGATTTTTAATTAAGACTTTTAACCTGTTTTTTCCTTCGCCTCCAAAGCTCTCTAACAGGGAGGGAAGGTGAGATGCTCTCGGCTGCTGCTGGCCGGCCTGGTTTGAAGCCTTTGTTTGGGCTTTGGTGGCAGAAGCGCCGTAGCGCTTGCAGCCTGCCCTGCGCTGGCTTTTCTTTAGGCTGTGTTTGAGGGGGGGGGAAAAAAGAAAGACAAAAGACAAGTAAAAATGTTATTGTTTGAAGTGTTTCAGCTAAGAACAGTTATTTCTGGCACTCGCCGGGCCTTTTCCTGGCCAGGCTGCAGCTGCTGCTCTGTAACTATTTCCTCTCTGCAGGCCTGAGCTGATCCAGGAGCGCTTCCCTGAGGAATTGGGACAAACGGCAACCCGGCTATCAAAGTCTTGCCGATTGTGGCCCTGCCCATGAAGTCTCATAGTTGATAATAAGTGAGGCTTTATTTTTGGTTAAGATTCACTTTTCCCAAAACTTGAGACTCAGCCCCAAGGCTGAGTGGGACAGCTCACCCGCAGGGAGGTGTTGCTGGGTAAAAGGGATCCGCGAGCTCTCCCGTCTCCGCTAGGGAGAGAAGGGGAGCAGAGTGGCCGTGTTTTGCGCAGGTGGTTGAGGTGTTAAGGGGTTGAGCAGGCTTGGCTGAGCTGGCGGCCGCGTGGGCTCCGCAGGCGGGCAGGCCCAAGCCGGCCCCGAGCTTGCCCATAGCCGCCGAGCAGCGGGCAGAAAGGGGACTTTGTACCAAAAAAAAAAAAAAAAAAAAAAAATTATCTAATTTCAAATACTGTGGGGAATTTTCCAGTTACTTCACACTGCTGTGTTATCTTCAGTGTTGAAGGCGCCTTTCGCACTGCGTCTTGCCCAGGGATCCTGCAGCCCTGCCACTCTCCGGAGCGGGTCTCGCCTTTGCTGCGCTGACATGTGGTTTCAATATAACGAAGAGGGAAGCTGAACGTGTCTTCAGAGTTATCCTCCATTACAAAGATCTTAAGGCATTTTCTGCTGTCCCACACACAAAACAAGTTTATTGTTTCAGTTTACAGATAAATTCCGCTATAACTTTCATTTAATAAAATCCTGGAGTTTTTATCTGGTAGTAATCATACTCAGTTATTTTCTATCCAAGCTGTTTTTATTTGGTAGTTCATTTACTAAAAAATTAGGCAGTTATAATTGCTTGTTCTCAGTCTTTTTTATAACCTGCGGTAATGACTGCATATACTTTTAATTACTGCAATTCAGAGAAAAGAAGTCTCTCATGGGTCAATCTTTTTCCTTAAATTGAGACTAGTTGCCCATGGTATTAGTTGTCCTATTAATGATTTCACCAAGGTTGTGCACTGAGCGGTGGCATCTCTGAAAGGCTGCAGTAGCCGTCAGAGCTGAGGTGCTTTTGCAAGGCAAGTGGCTTTGCGAAAGGCATTGCACTGGCGACAGCAGCGTTGCACATCTTAGACATGAAAAAGCTATTAAATCTAGTGAATGGATGAGAAGTGCGACTCTTTTGTTGGCACTGTTCTGCAGAAACTTGCACGTAGACTGGACATGCTCTTTTTTTGTTGTTTTGAAGAGCCATTTGCTGATTTTCATCAAAAAGTAAAAGCCTTTTTTTTTTTTTTTTCCTTCTCCTTCCCTTAAGCAAAGGCTCCCCAGGCCCTGTGAATTATTAAGACCCGTTAGCAGCCAGTTGCTCTTTCTTTGGGAAGTTGGCTCCCGGCAGTAGCGAGAGGGGCTCTCCTGGATCTCCCTGCTCTGGATGAAGTGGCGCGGTTGGGTGGTAGCGGGTTCCACCTTGTGTGCCAGATCCTCATTTCTGCACCACCTCTGTGATTAGAACGAGGTCAGAATTATGTATTTACGTGTGTCCGTATGGGAGTATAAGGATTTGCCCTAATCATAGGCATTGTGTGGCTGTATACACACAAAGAGAGCAGCTTGTTGTTGGGTCAAGTCATGTTATCTCAGATCTTTACACTTATAAATTCTTGAAATATTTAAATAAGTAAACACTATTTTAATAATACTGAGAGCTCTGTGGTGTTTTTTTCTTTTTTCTTTTTAGCAAAAATGGTGCACAGTTGTACCCCAAAATCTCCTACAAAAGAGATGTAGTGTAATACATTGTCAGTCTCTACTTTGCCTTTTAAATTGCTTGAAAGATTCCCAACAGGCAAATTGGGAATAAGGTTTTCTTCTTATCCTTACAAGTACTGGAGTTTATCAGCAGTTTAAATGGTGCTCTGATAACCTTGGGGATAGTTAGTTAATGCCTTAATGCCTAACAAGCTGCTTCAGCATTCCCTTCGAAGCAAACTTCGAAGTTTTCATCAAGATGGAGAAAGGAATAGGAAGTTTCCTGAGTAAATTTTCTAAAATGTGTGGCAAATTTATTTAAATTAAATTTTTTTTTGTTTCTTTTATAGGGGCTTTTTTTTTTTTTTGATAATGTAACTTCTTATATACTTGGAATCAATTTTATTTTTTTTTTTTTTTTTTTTTTTTTTTAAGTAGTAGTACCATATGAAATAGATTTGTGCCTTTTAAGGGAGCATTCTGTTCTTACTGGGCAGTTCTGGCCTCTGCCAATTTAAAAACTGTGCAATTCGGACTGTGAAATTGGCTTTCTGAAGGGGCAGTGGGATTTAGAAAACTTGAGATTTCTGCTTTCAGTGCTGTTGTGAGGACTTTGCTGTGATTGTGCTTGCTGTTGGAATTTGGGGGGATCTGTGGGCAAACTGGGCTGGAGCTCAAGAGCAGGGGGTGGCCACTGGAGTTGGTGGCGGTGCCCATAGTGCGCAGTGTCTTGCTCCCCTGGGTGCCTCGGGCGCTCCATGCGGCTGCTGCGCTGCCGGGCACGGGCGCTGTGCGGGGTTGTTGCAACAGGCTGTGGAAGTGGGTTGCCAGAAACACCCTGAATTCCAGCTGTGAGGAGTGCTGCCTCCTGCTCCCCAGGCAGAACAGGCCCACGTACCACCAGGAAAGGCTGGGGCCACCTGGCTGGGAAGCAGCTTGCAGGAAGCAGCTACCTGGGCATAGCGGTGGGTGGCAAGTTGAAGGCCAATCCCTGGTGTTCCCTTGTGGATGGGAATACTGTGCTGCTCTGCAGTGAGAACCTTTGCTGGCAGGCGGAGAACATTGATTATGCCCGTCTATTCGGCACTTGCAACAAGTGTCTGGAGCGCAGAGATCAGCTCCCAGCTCCCCGTGCAAGGCAGGTAGCCTGGAGCAAGCCCGGCAGAAGGGCTCGGAACGCCTGGGAGTCTGGAGCCTCAGGAGGGGCTGGAGCTGCCCTCTGGCTCCGGAGGAGAGAGAGGAAAGGATCCGAGTGCAGCTCCAGGAGGGAGGCTGGGCCCAAGGTGGGAACCAGCTCTGAGCACCCTCCCAAGAAGAATGAGGGACGACAGAAACGTGTTACCACCAACCGGGAAACGTTCAGTTAAAATGAGAAGAAACTTATTCGCAGCAAAGACAGTCAACTGCCGGAACAGGTTGTCCAGTGGCTGGTGGAATCTGTGTGCTTGGAGATACTCCGAGCTTGTTTGGAGCTACATGATCTCATTCAGTGTTAGAGAAACTGTAATAAACTTCTCTGAACTGAGACATCGTGTTTGCTATTTGGAACTGTTTGACCATTCCTCTAGCTTCTTTTTATATCCAGAAAAATATTTAGTTACGTTCTGTAATACTGCCTGAAAAGAAGAATACAATGTTTGCCATCCTCTTAATCCTTCACGCTTCTCCATCTCTGCATGTATTTTTTTAAGGGCATGAGTTACTCTGCACTTGAATTGAGCTGTGCCATTGCCTGATCCATAACCATCAGAGCACAAGCTCTGAGGTGAGCAAAAAGAATAGGAGAAGAGACATCAGATCTCGAAGGCACATGTGACAAACTCTCCTCCCTAAGAAGTGCTGGACTGTTTTACTTGGGTTTTACTTGGTCATCTACCTAACAGGAACATGCAAGTGTTTTTTGCTGGAACTGAGAATGTGATTTTTATTACTTTTTTTTTTTTTTTCTCCCATGAAATATCAACTATGACTGGCTTGAGCTACCTGCTGTTTTGCTGTACAACAAAATGTTCTGTGGTTTTCTCCGAAATCCTTTGAATATGTAAATGCAGCAGCGCCGTGTAGTGCTGTGGTGTGTAATGTTCATGGAAGAACTGGCAAATAATCGGGAAACTGGTCTTGAGTCTTTTGTTTAGAAGACTGTCACACGAATTCCTGATAGCTGTATGGTTTACTGAAGCAGTTAGGAGTTGTAAGTTCATCTACAGCTTGGAAAAATCAGCAAGATACTTATTTTGAACCTGAGTTTATTATTAACAAAGGTGATGTGCCCCTTTTGTGGTGGAGAATGATGCCCACATGCCTGGCTGTAATGCGTTTCTCCACCTAGAAATCGTACTTTAAAAATTTTGAGGAAGTTGATAAGAGGGAGTGAATACTTTGCAAGATACAATCATGCTATTTTTTTCACCATGTTATCTGCTTCCTCTTTTAGGAAAGTATTTCCTCTGAACTGTCACCATGTAAAGGTCTATCATGAGACTTGTGCTCTGAAGCCCAAGCCTGTAGTTTGGGGAAATAGGTAATTAGGCAGAAATGGAATTTAACCTGTCTTATCTTAAAAGGCCAGTTCATCCTGTCAAATCTGTATTCGGCTGTTAAAGGTTTAAATGCACAAAGTTAAACCCTGGCCTTGTGTTTAACAACAGCATTTGCACCATTTGATAGGAGCCAGGACTTCTTGTTGCCTCTCAGATTCTTGAATATTTAAGGAAAGGCAGTTTGCTGATTAATGTGATTATGTGGTAAATATCTTTGCACTGTAACATTATTGAAATCATAATGTATTTGCCTTTTTCACACAAAAACATCTATTATATCAAAATGCTTTATATTAAAAATACATTTTGGTTTTCCTATGCTGTGAAAACCTCTTAATCATCTTACGGGAGCCTTTTCCCCTTGTTTTTCATCCTACATTATGGTAATCCATTTTTGACTTCAGACTCGGCAGAGCAAAGCAAGACAAAGTGCACAAAAGTGAGTTATCAGTGAAGTGACCTCAGTGTATAGAAGTGGAATAGTTTTTCAGGACAGGCCAAAAATACATTTGGATACAGAAAGAGGGAGCAAACTCAAAGCTGCTGTTGCAGTTGTCGTCTTGCAAGGTAGTTCTGCAGGTAGTTCTGGAGCTGAAGCACGTTCAGTGCTTAACTGCAGTGCCAGCTGTCTTGCAGCTCATTGCTGCTTCGCAGAAGTGAAGTCTTAATGTGAGCACAGGACTCCCCTGAGACACAGAGTGCTCCCCCTGAGAGGACCCAGGCCAAACCCTCATCTGCCTCCTCTAAAAACATGCAAGTCCTGAACGGCCCTGGACAAGGTACTTTTTTTTTTTCTCTCCCCTCTCGCTTGCTCGGGAATAGCAGCTTAAGCAGTGATTTGGTGAATAGATCTTGCAGCTGTTTCTGAATGGGAAGCAGCAACTTAACACTGTAGATTTTTAGGAGCCATGTTATTAAGTATAAAATAAAATAACTCTTTTTTTCTTTTTGATAATAATACTTTTGAACATAAAGTACAAAACTTGAGACATGGATGGCTACTCAATACTATCTGTTGTGGCAGCTTAAATGTCACCAGAAATGATAGCTAAGGAGTGGGCCAGGTCAATGTGACAGCAGCCCCTCGCAGTTAAATGAAATCATGATCAAATACGTCCTTTCTATGCATTAATAAAGCTGTATCTATGGCTGCTCAAAACAAACATTTTGGAAAGGCTGAGCAAAAGCTGCAGCAGGCAAGGTGAAAGGTTTCCTGTGAAGCAACTAGAGCACTGATTAGTGTATTATGTTTATTTTAGAAAAGCAGGAGAAAATATCAGAGAAGTGGGGTCAGGAGAGCTGGAGCCGTAGCTGGAATAAACTTTGGAATAAAGCCATAAGAAACTGCTTGGATCATTTCTTATATAGAAGGAAACTTGGAGCTGTGAGTTTCTTATTGTTTGATTCCTGCCCTGTTCAGGGAACTAGAAAGTGCAGAGGGTTGTAGTTCAGAACCTTTTCTTGCAGCATTTAAAATCCTCTGAGGATGATAGGCCTAGGACAGGCTCTGCTTTTCAGGGGGAACGTGTGTGCCTGTCGAGCTGCAGTAAAGTTTATATCCATATTGCTATCAAAGGATTATAAAACATAAGATTATAACATAAAGTGTTTTCTTATCCCAATTTAACATCAAACAAAATTTGCTTAAAACACTTTTATTAGTGGTAGATGGTCATATATTTCTTTGCAAGAATTGTATATTGATTTACTGTATGTTTGCCTGACAACCCCCTGAAATGAAATTAATAATTAGATTTATTATTTAAACAGAAGGATCAGACACTTCTAAATCATTACAAAATCCAAGAATTAAGTTTATCTGAAAGTTCCAAATTGTTTCCAAGTTGGTAGATTTTCCACTTTTCAATCATGCAAATAATGTACATTAAGTGACAACTTAAGCCGTATTTTAAATCTGATTCATTATTCATACTTTTCTAATCCAATATATTAAACCTATGAAGCAAGTTTATATGCATCTATCTTTATAGGAGAATACGAGAAATTAAACTGAAAATATATTGAGTTGTGTTTTCCCCTCCAAGAAGTATTCTGCTCTTCGTGGAGCGGCTTTTATTTTCCTATCTGCTCCTTTACGGCTTTGGAGTTGGGGGCGGTGCTGAGCGTCGCTAGTATCCAAAGCAGATTAATCCTCTCGGGGGAAGGAGAGTAATGATAAAACATGTTTTGTTTTTCTACATTCCCGTAACTGTTTGTACAAATAAGATACTTGATAAGAATGAAGTACTGAATAAAGTAACCTAATAAAATAGTTAATGTTTTTTGCTCATTAGATGACAGGCTTTTTTCATTGTTTGGACAGCTGTACCAAATGCAGTAGCATCTTGATCAGAGATACTTATTTAGTGAAAACATCAAAAAGCTAAATCTGTTCTGTAGCTCTCATGAACTGTCAGGGTTTGTGCACATCGGAACCGGTGCACTGTCCTCTTTATTTTAAGCTATTAAGTATTCTCCTAAGGTTCATAAAGCAAGAAGCATGGTTAAAGGGAAGACACGAAGAAGTAGAATGTAGTTGTATTTAAAAATAAATAAATAAAGACAGTAGTGGGAAATGCTGGTATTTCTTAAGTGCAGTATGGGAGTAATAAAGTTATACTCTGAAATTTAGCTTATGGCATACACGCAGCTGTGAAGTGATATCTGCTTTATTATCTGCTTTCTACCTATGGTTCTTCATTTTTATCTCTTTAGTTATGAGAGGAATGTTATTTTTATTGAGTTCTCTTTAAAAAAAAAAAAATCTACAAATGAGTAAATTAATCGTGGATAATCCTTCTGAAGGAAGCTCTCCTGGGATGGATGGGTTTTGTGTGTGTTTAATATGTCAGTACTTCTCAGATAAGCTTTCCCCTTCTGCTTGCGCTCTGAGCAATAGAAGCTGAGAAGGAAGGGGAGTTAAATCTCCATTTAATTGTCACCCTTTTGTATCTCTTTCTTGCATCCCTGAAAAATCTCTGGAAGAGAAATTAATGGGTGACAAACATCTCTGCTTCAGATATCCATACAACTCTAATGTATTATGTAGCTTGTCATAAGTTTATTACATTAGCAATGAAGAAATGTGAAATAATGGAAAATGGTCTGAAATAGACTGTTAGAAGAGCATCAGAATGGTAAACCAAAGCTTAATTAATTTATTTTTCATAACCCATTTATATAACCTGTGTCAGAGTGGTGTGTCTGTAAGTATTCGCATATTTGATTAAGATCAGTACTTTTGGTAGAGATTTTAACACTATTGCAAGTTTTAAAGAAAAATGTGTGTGTGGTGAGAAACCTTCTTTAATTTGTGAGTGCAGAAGGGAGGAAGCAGCCAGCATGGTTATGCTGCGACTTGTAGATCAGGTAGTGTTTGCTGCTTGGGGCTCTGATATCACCTACTGTTCTGCTTTTCCTGGATGTTTGTGTAGAAATCCAGTCACGCTTTGTGTGCGTCTGTTCAAGTGATTATTTATCAGATTCTGTTAGCATTTACCTACCTGCAGGCTCTGCTTTTAGTAATGACATCCTAGAGCATCACCGAAGCAAACATCTTTCAGGTTAGTCAGCAAGAGGGGAAGGATTAAAAGCCTGTGCTTCTCGCTCTTATTTTTCTCACGTATTTCTAGAGCCCTATCCATTGCTTCCTATCAGCTTCATTTATCTTTTGAAGCAGTAACTCTTGTAGAAGAAGTTTGGTTTTCCTGTGTTACAATTTTTATTCACCATGTATTTGAAATAGTAAATATGAAATAGTAAATATGCCTTTGCGTTATTGGAGAAGGGAGGGGAAATAAAAGCACCAATGACACAAATGTGAGCAAAACTGTTCCTGCTAGAAGCTTTAGTATCTATTTCTTTCTGACTCCACATTAAACATATAAATAAAGAAAAAAACCATGTAAATAAAACTGCTCATGGTAGTCCTTGGGGGAGATGACAAAACATCCCAGTGTTTTCCTTGAAACCTTATCGCATGTTCATATATGTTTTTATATTTAAAAATATTTAAATTTCTCTGCCTTTTTGCAGATGTGGATATGTTGCAGCATGGTAAATACAAGCCTCTCTGGGGGGGAAGAAAAAAATGTTGTACGCTAAGAATTCGAAGGTCTTGCTTTTGAAAATCAAACCAGTCTGTATCAGTTTTAACCTAGATATTTCAAATGTGATTTGGTTTGGGAGAAGCAGTTCTCTGAATGCTAACTAGAAAATACATCATCCCTCTGGGCAGATGCCATTAAATAAACATGTGTTCACTACTACATAAGAATATTATTTTTTCTAATGTGGCATATGCATGACAAGCACAGAAGGCTTAACTGACAAACTTTAGAAAAAATCTGTATAGCTAATTCTGTACTTGCTCTTAAACTACCGTTTGCATATGTTCTAAGCGTGATTTTTTTCCTGCATAAAATTCCTCACTTTGGCTTTTAAATATCCATTATAATGCCTGCACTGTAATAAGCCACAAAAATATCCATTATAATGCTGGGGCTATAATAAGCCACAAAGAAACAGAACTGCCCTGAATCCTCTTCAAGGAGCTGATTTAAAGGAGAGTATTTGCTGGTGTAAATCACTTGGTATTAAAACACCTGACACTTGCCAGGGAGGTTCCTGGTTAATTTGATTAATTTGATTTTTGGAGGGCTTTCTCCTACTTAGCCTTTTGAAATGGAATGAATGGGAGCGGGAATGAGATAAGTGATAGGGCATCTAGGAAAATATGATTTTTGTTATAAATTTAAACATATATTTTTTAAAAAGAAGTTTATTAATTAAAAGGAAGTTTTACTGGTAGTTTTAACAATGCTGAAGTGATACATGTTGGCCAAGGGTGGGAGAAGGTGCAGTTTGCAGACCGGCTGTTCATTCTAGTCATAGATCATTGATGAAACTCATGGGTTTAAGCTAAACTCTCCAACCACAAGGTTTTTTTCACTGTGATTCAACCCCTCAACTCCTGCTTCATTTCAGTATAATGTGGCCCTGTGACCCCTTTTGGGCCCAAGCAGGAGGTCTACAAGCCACCGTGTTGTGTGGATTTGTCACTACATGAAGTGCCCAATCCTGCCCTGGTGGTAGCTGGGCAGCAGGGCTTGGACATCTGCTGTCGCTGTTGCACCTTACCTGACTCGGCATCTTCAATTTGATGGTCTTCTGTGAAGAGCTGAGGAAATGAGAGGTTTTATTGTACACGAGGTGTGTGGATGGAAGCTCTCTAACTAGCGCGAGGTGGGACTCTGCGCACCTGCAGGTCTGGGTTGCTAGCACAGCCTGCTGCAAGGCTGTAACCAACTGCATCTCTTAATAAACTTTGAACAATTAGAGCCTTTTTTACATTTTAGATCATGTTGATAGTTCTTAAGGTATGAATGCACAGCTTTGGTAAGCACAATGCGGGAGTTGTCTGAGTATCTGTGTATATGTTGCAGATTTTTCTATGTAGTAATCGCAGGACCTACTTAACTGACTCCATATGGCCAAAAACACGTAGGCAGCCTCTAAGTGGGACAAAGAGTGTTGGAGCCTTAATGAAATATGCAGTAATCGTCGAGGCTGCGTTAGCTCTTTACATTATTTCACACTGCTGCTTTGAAACAAAGAACAGGATGTGGCACATTTAATGCTTTCCCCTTGGGAATCAGTTGGAGTAAAGTTCAATTTTTAATTCAAAAGGCGAGGGAAGCTGTTACAGAATTGAAGATGTGGATGCTGTCCAGATGAGCCATAAATAGCTGATCCACAAGCAGCAGAAAAACTCTGATGCTCCTGAAAAGAAAACCACGCACCTCTAAAACAGTGTGCTCGTCTTAGCCGCTTTCTGATTAATTTTTCAGGTTTTGGGGTGTTCTCCTGCAGAGCAATTTCAAGCAGCGAGCCATTAAACTGGATTAAGCTGAGAGATGCAAACAGGAATTGGTTCTTGCCAATACCATTGCATGAGTGTTTGCTTTCTTTGCTGCTTGAATCTTTGGTTCCCACATATTTTGCTGCACGTGATACCTGTGCCCTTCGTGGGGTGCAGCCTCGGCCGCCCCATGTCCTGGGGCAGGAGGGGTGCAGGAAATAACGGTGGGAGGCACCTGCCCAACTGATTCCTCAGCTCCTGGTGCCGAGTTTGTCCCACTAAAGCGTATAGCCAGCTGCTGTGTTACACTTCAAAGGGCACTGAAGTATCGAAATATCTTCTGTCTTTAGTTGACTAATGTACAAGGCTAGTCCCTGCACGAAAATTTCTCAGTTCACATCAGGACTTTGCTGATTTCAAGAATGTGCTAAAATCTTATCTAGCTGGCAAACAGGGCCCGAAGTTATTGGCTCTTAAGCCAAGACGAGGAGAACAATATTTCTATACCTTTTTGTCCGGTGAACCCGCAGTTCCTTACCACGGCTGCTGTGGAAGGGCACTGCTGGTGGGTGTGTGATGTGCTGCCTTGGGTCCTTGCACATGTTGCATCTGTGATCCATCCTTGTCTTCTGGCTGTTCAGAAGGCTGCTAGTGCAGCTAAGGGGAGTCTGTGCTTACAGGGGGTTCTGTGGTTAAAAGTAATATACCCAGGAGCAAGAGTTACCGTAGGGTGACTTTTTTCCTGGCAGAAGTCCCAACGCAGCGTTGTTATTGTATGGAGGTAATATTTCAATCTTGATAGATTTGAAATTGCTCTTGAGCTTCCTCCCTCCCGTTCTGTTATTTGGATTAAATTGTATCCTGGTATTCACCGGGCAGGCGGCCAGTGCTAAATGAGCAGCTTCCACCAGGAAGGCTCTGTGCGCTCCAGGTCTCGGCATGTACTTGTCTGACATGGAGGTGTCGTTCCCAAGCATTCGAGGGCAGAACGCATTTTTTTCTCCCATTAATTTTGTACCTAAAAGCTGCTCTTGAGATTTCTCTAGTAATTTTTTAAATAACAAATCTATCTGAAAAGTAGATGGAGGATGAATCTATTTGAAAAGTAGATTTAAAGGGTGAATAGCGTATATCTCTTGCTCTTGGAAAGACTTTATTTTTTGTAGGAGATCAGATTTGATAACACACTCCTCTGCTGCAAAAAAAAGTGAGAGTTTAAAAACACTTGTAGGATGATGCCTGTCACATCCATTTTTTCCTTCTGAATTTATAGTTAGCTGTAATATTTTGAAGGCTTTGTAATTGAGAGTGCTATGCTAATAGCTCTGTTAGTTATTTCTCTTCCTTCCAACACAGTATCATAGTTTGCCACAGAGCTCTATACTTTGAGTGATTAAAAATGGGCTTCTGCTTCCAAATCCCTCTTTCACAGATGGGAATTTAGGGGGAAGTATCTTGGTTTTTACACTCGTATTTGTGCTCCCTGTTTAGTGTTAAGAGAGAAATAAAGGAATTCACTTCTGTAGTGTAAAATGAATCAAATGAAAAGTGAATTTGCTGGGTTTTTTTTCCTCCTAGTTAAACGTCTGTGCATTTGCCTCTCTAAGATTTACAAAAAATAGCTCATTTACGAATACCTGTTGCACATCGTATATAGCCTCACCTTTCTTTTTGTGACTTGGGTATCATCCAATGCATTCAGCAAATCATGGGACTAACCTTCTTGTTGGCACTGCAGTTAAGTGCACACTTACGTGCTTTTTCTCCTTTAGTCTTAACAGACTGCGGGTCAGTCACCTCAAAAATGTGCGTCCCCTTATTTAGCTGTGACTGGTAAGGCAAAATGTCCCTGAAATTTTGAACTATTCAGTTCTTCTTTAAAAAAAAAAAAAAAAAACTTGCTGAGAATTAAGTTAATGCACCAGGAGGTTCAAAGAAATCTTAAGTAGTCCTGTTACCGGTTTAATTTTGTTACTTTACACAATTGTGATATTGGAGCACAAGGTCTTCTACTAATAGACACAGTGATACAGAGCTGCTCTGTACGAAACTTGGGCTTTTCCCATAAAGCAGCAGTTTGGCTGCCTGAAACAGTAAAGCACAAGCAGTGTTATGTGCCTGTGTTCTTTTGAAGCCCAAAATGGAGATTTAATCTTTTTATATTTTGTGAACATTTGTCTCTAGGGTAATCTTTCCTCTTACCTTATTATTCAAACACTATTCAAATATTATTCTTCATATCTAATCTATATAATCTCTATAAAAATATAAAATATCTTTCTGGTGTAAATTTATACCACCCTTGGTTGAAGGTGTCCTTGTTGAGGCTGCAGAGCGCGGAGAGGGCATAGCTTGTTGATAGTTCTTTCTGTAATGGTTCAAGTGAGGAAAAAGCCACCAGCTACTGCTGTAATTAGGATTTTAGAGTTTCCAACCCTAATCACAGGTCTGTGATAGGGCAACGTAACGTGGTTGCTCTGTCTGTATCTTCTTAACCTTGTATCAGAAGCCACTAATGGCACCAATTAAATGGACCATGGCAGGGCAGAGTCTGTGATATGATCAGATCAAAAGATCTGTAGCTTGTGACTAGCATTTTGAAGTAATGCTGGTAGTGGGCTATGAGGAAGAAGAAATTATGCCCTAAATTTGAGGCTTTTGGACTAATTTGTGTCTGATATGATGCTAAAAGCGATTTAAAAGTATGTGGAGACCAAGAGGGAGTTTTATGAGGAGATCTTTTAAAACAAAGATTTAAAAAATACCACATAAATGTATCTTAGCAATGATGACACCTTGTCAAAAGAAAAGACATTCAAAGCAGTTCTTGTGAAATGCAAAAAATTGTAAGCAGCAAGAACATCAAGCATACATTGCCGTACATATTTACTGACAATTCCTTGGAAGTTTGTAGAGGAGGATGAGAATTTTAGGTATAAAACATGATGCTCTCAATTTTTTTTTTTTCCATTGCAGTGTTATTTATTCTGAATGCTGAAAGATATTCTGGGAAAATTAACTGCTGTTAAATAATTCATCTATCCATTTTTCTGACTTGAAAATTCTTGTCAAATGCAATGAAATTATTTCTCATGCCTGAAGGTAGTAGCTTTGTGCATTTTCTGTCCTACTTTTTCTCTTGAATGTGGTAGATTAAATTCTAACTAGTGATTTTATTTTTTTTTATTTGAAATAACTAATACTTGTTTGTTGCTCTTAGATTTCTTAAAAAATCAAATTTAGCTTTGCTTTCTATGTGGTACTTTGTGCATGATGGAGCAGGAGAGAGATTTGTAGAAAATGTTGAGAAATATCAACTGTCCTTAAAAGTTGATAAAGCAATTTTGATGCTGAAAAAACTTGCATTAAGAGGTGATATCTTGGGAGCAGGTAGATCCAGAGTTACTAATTGGGATTATTTTCCCTCTTGCTTCTGTTTTTATCCAGCCTGGTCTACAGGAATTAATTTTCTTTTGCGTGTATTTTTATGCCAGAAGAGCAATATTTGGAGCAATGGTAATGGTATCTTTGAAGGCAAAGATATTTTACGGGCTATATGGGCATCAAATGAACCAGGCAGAAAGAATAAAAGAAAATAAATGTAGCTGTAAGTAGTGTTAATCAGACAATTTTATTTGGCAATTGCTTTTGATCTGGATAAAGAATATAAATACAGCTTAACAAGACGTGTTTCTATAGTAGCTTTATAATCACTTTGAGGAGGGGTAAAAATTAAGCAAAATGCCACCTTATTGTCATTTTGACTTGGAAGCCCCATTTTCTGTCAGACTGTTCAAATACTTGCCAAGGAAACTCAAGCTGAGCAGGGCTGCCAGTTTGCTGTGATATTTCAGATGGGGACTTTTTAGTGTTAATTTACAGTGAAACTTGAGCCTTGGGGTTTTTAGACTCTCTGCTGCTGCTTTAGCAATGTAAGTGTGTGAATGTGCTTTGCAGTAGTTAAAAAATGGCTTTTACATTTATAGGAGGACAAAATCTGTTAGGGATGGCTTGGCTGGTTCCTGAGTAAGCAGGTGAGAACTTGTATATGGTTGGAGATGCACTGAAGCAAAAGATTTAGCAGTTATGAAAATTAAGTGATTTTTTTTTTACTTATGTGAAGAACAAATGCAGATCTTTGGGACAGTGTTTTAGCTATGTTGCTGTAGAGGTGAAATTATTTTTGACATTAAATATTTTGGTAGGGAAAACTATGAAGTCCCTGGTGACATCTGTATGTTTCAGTTCCTGACAACTGATTGATTGATCGATTTCCCAGGAGTTGATATCGATCCCGCATATTCCCCGTCATACTGGGTCAGTCTCCGAGTCGCCCGTTCAGCGTGGGGAGGTGCAGGGAAGGCAGGGGCCGCGGGCGGGCGCAGCAGGACGGAGCGCTGGGGCCGCGTGAAGCTAACGCGGGGCGACGGGGGCTGCATGGTCAGCCCGAACGCAACGTTGGGCTCCGGGCGCACGGAGATTGCAGGGATCGCCGTGTCAGCTCTGATTTCAATTAAGGCTCTGCAGAGAGCTGTGTGCGCAGGTCCCCCTGCTTGACAGTGAAGGTCTTTCTGTAGGATGCATAAATACGGGGTTCTTATTTACTGAGCTGTGGAAGAAGATAGGAAGGCTGAATTGCAATCCATTTGGAGCTGCATTATTTTCAAATAGTGTTAATTCTTTTAATAAAATGACTTGAAGTCTAAATTTTGTTTTCCATTTGAGCACTTGGCATTGGTGATGCCGTGAGCCGTTGGGCTGGATGTCCCGGAACACGGGGAGCCGCCCGGCTGCGCCCGCACGGTGCTGGGTCTGAGTCCGGCTGAGCAGCTTCCCAATGCTCCAGCCTTGCCGAACTGCTCTCTGTGGAGCGCCTGGAGCTGCACCTGGAGTTCAAGCAGTTGAGCTGGAAGGGCTCCTCTCTGCCTGTTTCCCTAGCGTTGCCAGATAGCATAAGCAAAGGAAAGAAGCGTGATAAGATGCAGAGCTGTGTCATCTCCTGCAGACGAGTAAAGCTCCAGGTGCAGAGCACCCTCATCCTTGTGGAATAAGCAGCAGGCTGGGTTTCTATGTGTTCAGCTGTTGAGCAACCATTTGAGTTTTGGAGAGATTTGAGTAAGTCCTTTTTTATGTTATTTACCCTCTTCACTCCTCTAAATTGGAGAGGGCATAAGAACAACAAGGCATTTAATGAATTACAGTAGAAAATCAAGTAGTGAAGGGCTGTGAGGACCGGGTCCAGGCTTCTCATTGCCTTGAATGGGAAAATAGAGCCACAGAGAAGCCTGGGGAAAGTGATCTTAAAGCATGGCAGGTAAGATCTGTCCGGTTGTCACAGCTTGTATAAATATTAGATGGATGGTTGTTTGAAATGGAAGAGTTTGAATCTCTCTCATTTTATATGGAAGTGAAGTAATTTTGAGAAAAACACTTTTCCTTAAAACGCAAGTAGATCAGTTGGTCATCACTGGACTTGGGGATGTGAATGTAAATGCCCTGAGACTTCAGGGAAAACCGGTGTTGAGGGTGTTTTCCCATTGGGGCCGACAGAAGGTACATTCACAAGCTCGGGAGGAGTGATGTGGGATTATCCCTGCCCTGGAGCAGTGCACATGTCTGCTGGGTCCTGGCTCTGCCTTTTGGGGCATTTTTGATGTTTTGATGACTGTGACTGCACAGGAATCCACATCTGCCCGTTTGGTTTCATGTGAATGGTCTAATTTGTATTTAGTTCATCGCTTGGTAGGTCTGCAAGTCCAAGGCAGATGCTTATTGCCTAGGCACTTTGTGCTGTGTGTTTTGATTTAATTAAATCCACTTTTGGAAAAGCTGTTTGCAAAAAAGATTAAACAAGACAGTTTGACTAATTGAAAATTGGAGAAATCCTGGATTCTTTTCAATGTAAAAGACGTAATTGACTTTGAGTGTTGCGTGTGCTTTATACCCTCTCATAGTTTTTTTCCAAGGGAGGTTAGTCCTTCCTTCTCTTTGTGTATACAAAGTAGACTAATTCCTTGTAGCCTTAACCACTGTCTTAATAAGATGTAGACAAATTGTGCCACTGTTTATTCCTGTAATCTTTGAAGGGCTGAAGTTCAGCAATATGTGCATATAATAATCTCTAAGGGCAATGGGCAACCCTGATCTTCCAGGATGGAAGTATCTGCAGTTTCTGTGCTTCTGCCACAGCCCAGTTTGATGTGGGAAGTACAGTAAGTCAATCCCAAAGTAGCTTAAAGAAAAGGCAAAGGAGAGAGTCAGGTAGCATGGTTGGTGCCCGATGTTTAATGTGAGTGTTCAGGAACCCCCAAAATGTTATTGTGGTAAAAAGATAGATTAAAGATGTGCTGTTATATTCACTGAGAGGAGAGTCTGCATGTAGGAGTCCAGTAAAATTAAAGGGCAAAATGAAATAGGTTTTATGAGCAGTGCTCTGCAGAGACGCTCGCAGCAACGCTGGGTTTGGCTCCGGGTCTCTGCACCGGGTGCAGCAGTTGCTCCTCCGCGCCAGGCGGCCCCGGCTGCTGCCCGCGGGCTCTCGCATCGCTCCAGCGATGGAGACGTGACGATTTATGACACTGTGGGAGTCTCCATGGCAACGGCCCGTAAAGCAGCAGCGCGTGGCGCTCGTATCGCGCTCGCATGGCGCGAGTAGCAGCGCCAGCGATGGCCGGGCCGAAGCGCTGGCGGGGGCAGCAATGCCAGCCGGCAGGCCAGGAAAAGGAAATCTTTTGTCTCTCCTTTTGTAGCGCTATTCTTGCATGTTATTATTATTATTTAATTGAAAAAGCAGCGTTCCAAGCAGGACGGAGAGGTGCGAGTTGCATTGGCCTAGGGGCTCGAGAGCGGAGCTGTCGCTGCTCCCGCTGCCGGCTGCTCCCCGGGAGGCTTGTGCCACCCCGGTGGCCCCGTGCAACAGATGTCCTGGGGGTCTGCACGGCACTGGCTTTAAACAGCTCTTGCTTCCATAGCTTACACACCGGGTAATACCTGTGATGACAAAGAGCTATCTAATGGTAGCAACTGTTCTTCAAAACCTTGAGGCTTGGTGGATAATTTGGTGGATAATTGAGGCCGAGCATTGTGGAAGCTCCCTCGCCGCGTGCGGGGTCCTGCCCGACTCGCCTTGATCGCCACTTTGCAGGAAATCAAATCTCTTTGTGCGTATGTGCAGTGATGCCATGCGTCTGGCTAGATACCTGTGTCTTTGCAGGGAGGTTGGATTTGCATGGGTCTTGCCCACCCATTCACAGAGGCTCAGTCTGCAGGTTTGGTACCTTTGACTGCTTCTCAAGAAAATTATTCTGCTTACTAAAGATGTTTCTCATGGAGGGTTTTACTAAAAATAATAATAGAACTGTTTTCTTTTCCTGCTCAAAATAGACCTGCTTTTAATATGTTCCTTGTTGAACGTGGTCCTTTTTTCCCCAAACCTGCATTATTAACATGCATGACCTTGTACCCTTATTTTTAAACCTGAAAAAGCTGCGGGAGGATCCCAGCAGCGGCGCAGGCAGCTCCGGGCTGACTCCTCATCACTGCAGGTGGAAGCGCGTCCGGAGTCCAGCTGGACACACTGCAGACCCCAGAACGTCACGGTAGAGCTCGGCCCATGCAATTGCTAAATAAAACCTTTTCTTTCGGTTCGAGCTGAGTTTAAGTGGTGGCAGGTTGCAGCGGACCTGTGGGCGCATAGCACAGGGCAGGTGTACTTCTGTTCGCTCTTCAGGGCTCCCACAGAACTAAGCTCAAGAAAGTGCGACTCATTGCTGAGACATTGGCTGTCCTATGTTCCACGTCTGGTTTTGAAGGTCTGCCGGTGTCCCAAAAAGATTGAGTTGAGATGAGTTGCACTTGTCACCCTTTAAAAGAGCTTAACAAGTCTCTGACTTTTTCATTTCATCCATTGCTGCTGGTTTAGTTAGCTAAACTCAAAACCAATTTTCATTTTTTTTTCTTTTCAAAAGAAAGGAGCAAAACTGAGAGACCAGAAAGATATCTTTCTTTTGAAACGTATTGTACACATACACATGAACTTGAGGTACGACCGTGAACATTTTTGTAATTATGCCGATATGCTTCCATACCGTATCAAATCATGTAGGTTGACATTGCTTAACTTCACTCCAAATAGCTACCGGGAATATTTGCATTTGTTTTATCCTTCCTGTTAACTTTCTGTTTTCTTTTTGTAAGACTGAGAAACAAAGTAATAGTGTGGGACTTTTAAGTAATTTAAAGGTTGCAGCATGGCACAGTGGGAAAGTGTAAAAGGAGGGAGAGAAATTATTGATGTTTGCAAAAGAGTAAGCTCAAGTTTTAGGTGACAGAAGGTAACTCCTTGGTTCAATGAGAGTGCGATGGAGCTGGGAGGTGTTTTTATTTTCTTCCACGACGTGCATGCAGGCTGGAGGGAGGGAAGCGAGATGAGAGCATGGAGGTGTCCAGGAAGGTCACAGTTTTTCTACAAACGCAACTTTGCACGGGTTGGAGTCTGCTGTGTTGCTGCCCTTGAAAGTATTAACATAACAATTAAAACCTGTGCTGGGTGGCAGGCATCTCGCAAAGCAAATAGCAGCCTCTGCGGAAGTGCAGGAGCATCCTCGAGGAGCACCTGGAGCTGTCACTCCATCCGCCCCGTGGGAGCAGGGAAGAGGGAAGGGAACGTCCTGGCGCTGGCTCCCTGGCCCCTCTGCAGTCAGATCCATGGTGACATCTCACATAGTTTGCGAGTGAGGAAAGGCCTTCGATTCCTTCTGCTTTCCAAGTAGGGCTTAATGCAGGCTGCTTTTTTCCAAGAATAATCCATGCATTCCACTGAGGGCGTTGGGACTTGCTGCTAATTTCCTTGCGCGATTACAGAGCCTTCGCTTCCCAGTCCGTTCTGCTGTGGGCTGGTGCGGCACAGGGAGGAGGCAGTGCTCAAGTGTCACCAACGCTGTGGAGCTTAAAAGAGAAAAATCAACCCTCTCGTTGCCATTATGAGCTCAGAGAGGAAAATCTTACTGATGCCGATAAAATTCTGTAATTGTGTTTCCTTTGAACAGATAGATCAAAAGGCAGAAGCGTGTGTGTGTCGGGGGGAAGTTGCAGTGAGCTTGTGGCGTCAGGGTTTCGCTTACTAAAGTGCTGAGGTGGAATCACTGAAATCAGGAGGAAATCAAAAAAAAAGTAAAGAAAAGAACAACAGAAACCTTGAGGACTAGGAAGAGAAACACACAGGGATAATTGTTTCCTGGAATTAAGAAACCTTGTACTTTTTTTTCTTCTTTGAATTTTTTTGGTAACTTCTATGTTCTTTTGCTTATCTAATTTTGAATACCCTTATATCGGAGAGCAGAAGAAGGGAGTGAGATTTAAAGGAGAGTGAAAAGTTGAGAGCAGGGGGAGGAAGTGCGGACACCTCCCCAGAGTGCACTTATCCCAGTGCTGCCTTCCTCTTAGCACCGCTGTCCCTTCACGCTCTACAGAGCAAGATGGCAAAAATCTCCAAACTTCTGCTCCTTTTTACCCTCTAGTCAGGTTGCTTTTGGCCAGTTTTCAGTTATAGGAAGTGATCCTGCAAGCAAATATGAAATTAAATAGATTGAAATTGAAACAAGTTGGGGGAAAAATAAAGAAAACCAACCCCCCAGTGGGACCGGTGATCTGAGGCAGCTTCTAAATCAGGTTTCTGCAGAATTTCCTGCAGTCTGTTTTATGCCACAAATAACTTCCCAC
This sequence comes from Crypturellus tataupa, assembly GCA_034781795.1. Lineage (NCBI taxonomy): Eukaryota > Metazoa > Chordata > Aves > Tinamiformes > Tinamidae > Crypturellus > Crypturellus tataupa. The sequence goes on along the minus strand of JAWLRI010000709.1, from coordinate 3,001,309 downwards.
TATAAAGTAGCAACAGTGCAAACTTATATATAAAAAAAAAAATCCGTGTTATATTTGTGTTCATTTTCCTGTTGAGAAAGAAGCAGTGACTGTAAAAGGCATTTGGTGCAAAAACCACCTAGGAAATTGCACTGTTTGATTTGGAGCTATTTACATCTCGTGCACGAGATGCTCTGCTCGTTTTGCATTGCTACGGAAAGAGCAGAGTGCAGCCGTAACGGCACAGCAGTGCTGTTCTGATCTCAGAGAGTGTGTGTCCTTTAAGATGCTGCATAGTTATGTGATATGGAGAAAATCTCAGTAGAAATATTCAAAGTGGGTGAGGAGGGGCAGGAGGGAGGGAATGTAACATTTGCAAGTGTGAGCTTCAAGAAAAGAGGATTTGGGATGTAATGAGAGTGAGGAAGCGACAGCAGTAACATTTTCAGTAGTGCTAGTGTAGTCTCGAGCGCAGCTCCTCACCTCCCGTCTGCTTCTCGAATAAACAGCTATTACACAGGCGGCCGTGTCAGCGTGCGGTGATCGAGGCATCGCGCTCTCCCCGCGACACTCGGCAGCTGTTGCCTTGGAAGGTTTTGTTTATCCTGGTCTGAAGTGCAACTATCTTGGCTTCCGTGTCCACTTTGCTTGAAAGGTTTGGATTTTGTGTAGAAACTGTGGTCTGTTGAAAAGGAAACTTGATGGCTGAGCCGTGCTCTTCTGCCTCGGTTTTCATTAGTGGCCTGGTTTCCCTGGACCCGCTGTGATATTCCAGCTGCTCCGGAGGCCTCGGCAGTGCAGCACAATGCTGCAGCATTCCTGTGCGCGGTGCCTGTGCTGAGAGCATCTGCTTGCACCCAGCTGGTGGCTCCTGGACCATTCCGCGAGCTCTCCCTGTTTGCCGCTTCTTTCTCAGCCGGGAGAGGTGCAGCCAAGCCCAATTCTCCGTGCTGTGGGAGTTAGCAATACAATTTCCCTCCCATTATAACCAGCACAAGGAAATTAGGTCTCTAAGCGGGTTGAATCTGATTTAGTAATAAGTCAATTTAATCTCTAATGACTTCAAACACAGATTTTACAAGGTGATCAATGAAGGTATAACAATGATTGATCAATAGCATTGTATTTAATTGGATTTTTATGGGAATGATATAGTATTTCAAAATTAATGTACCATTGCATTGCTTTGTTACTTTTTTAACTCATTATTTTTTAAAAAGAAATGATACTTCAAAATGCTGATTAGTCTTTGAAATATTATTTTGGGGGCATGGTTAATAAGAAATAATATGAAAATAAAATGAAATATTAAACGCTTTTAGTAACTAAATTTCTGCTTTTGAGTTACTTGGCTGTGCTTTTTTTTATTATTATTACTAAAGAGCTTTCCACATTGTAGAAAAAAACTGCATTCTTCATCTTTCAGCATGAAGAGGAGACAAAATATCAGAGTCAAATGAACATACACAGGGCTCAGCTTACGAATGGGAAGCAGCTGAAGTAGCTCCCTTTCCTCAGCAGTTTGACGTAGTCATCTTCTCTTGGAATAATCACCTAGTCCCATGTGTCTTGCTTTAATCCAGCCATCTTTCTGCAGTGTGCAGCAAGAAATTGATTTTTGGTAATTTTAATGGCTGAATAACTGGCCCTGTCCCCGAGTGTTTTTCGTATTTGCAGTGGCCAACGCGGGCCCTGAACTCGCTGTTCTGGATAATGGGTTTCATTAGTTTTGACGCCCGAGGTAAAAGAAGCCGTAGGTGGGAAGAAAGGCTGTTTTTTGATGTCTAGACGTTCGTTTCAGCTGTTGCTGCAATATGATACATTAAAAGGAAATATGTAACATAGCTCTGAGGAAATATGTATTCTTTGAAACTCATTCGACTTTTAAACTGCCTAAGACAGTGTGACCTGAATTATTAAAATGAGGGTGGCTGCATTTCTTAAAGGTATAACTAGCCCTGCCATGACAGCATGGTCCAAACTTCCTTTCTCTTCGTCTTTTCTTTTAGGTAAAATATGTCAGTTTGGTCATTGAAGCAGAACAGATCTTGTCTTATCTTTGCGGTGTCTCTACTGGGGCTCTGAAAATTTTGAGGAATTTGCTTTGATATTTTGCTGTGATTTCGCTCCTTGAAATTGTTATAATGGTTCTTTTCTGCTAACATGGCTGGCTTCACACAAACTGTCGGGTACACCCTTGTAAGACCTTAATATCTCTGATTTGAAAATAAATGAACAAAACCCTATGCCCCTGCCAGACTTTGCTGCTCAGCAATGCATGTTAAAATGATAGCATAAGTCTAGATTATTCTAGATGCATCTAATTATTTTAAAATCTGAAGGATTTAAAAATGAACTTTTTTTGAGCTGATGCAAACAAAATGATAGCAAATGTGAAAACTCTTAGCAGAAAAATGATTGACTAATTCCTTTCCTGTACAGAGACTAGCAGTGACGTTCAGCCCCTCAGTGCTCTCTTCTGCGATACCTGCACTGCATTTTTTTTTTTTTATTTTTTTTTTTTTTACAATGCTGTAAGCAAAAGATTTTTAAATATATTTTTGTGTGCAGTGCATCTTGGATAATGGCAGTGTGCCTATTGCCATACTCTTACTGCAACAGTAAATTTTACTGCAGATGCCTCTGTGAGCTTATACAGGGTCATTCTTTGCCACTGTAAAGATTAAAAGTTTAAAGCAGTGTTTTATTAACATTGCAATGAAAATGTTAGGAGATATGTGTATTTTCATTTTCTTTTATAGATTGTAGCAATGATGCCTCTTCACATAAGTGAACAGACTGTTCTTGTAGGAAGTCAGCTATCTCAAATCACTTTCTTCTTCAAACAAACTGAAGATTTCACACTTTCTTTAAGTCCATATGCTGCTTTAGCTCTCCATCTCCACTAGATTTAAGGAAATGCTACTAAGAATGATCTACTAGGAGGTATAGTAAGGCAATGAGATGGAGCATCAAAACTGATAGTAATTAATAGGATTCCAGTTAACGGCAGAGATGAAGTTAATTATCTCACGGAAAAGTGAAGGTTATTAGCAGTTTTATTGTGTCCTGCTGTGTGAAACGTGCAGCAGTGGGATGGGGCACTCACTCGCAGGCGTTCTCACAGGATGCTTTGCGCTGGAGGTGAATTGGGGACCCTCGTGGGTGGTGCTGGGTGCCCTCACAGCCCTCTCCAAATGGGACTGTTGCAAACCCCAAATTACACGAGACAAGCTGGACCCTGGAAGTGGGTGACTATCTGTGTGATACAGCGTTAGAGTGGACAAGCAAGGTGAACGTGTAAATCCGAAGTGATGAGTGGGCTTATCATCCCTCCTGTGTGAGTATCATCCAGAGAAGGATGATTTTTTTGCTGAGCTGATAACCAGAAACTTGTTCTGGTATTCTCACATGGGAAAAAATGTTTAAGACCGTGAAACTGGTCTCTGAAGCTGTAGAAAAGGACATGGAGACTTGAGGGATCGACCTGTTCTACCTGACCAATGTGGTCCACCCTGTCCTGGTGGTGGCAACAACTTGGCAGTCCTTGGAAGTTCTGCCATCTGCTTTCTGCTTTCCCAAACCTCTTGGCTCCTCTGACTTCCATGGAGCTGCAGTAGCTACCTGCTCTGTTGAGCTGCTTCTCTTGCTACAAACTGAACCTTCGCTTGCCAGCTGCCCCAGTCTCGTTTGTGCGAGGTGCTTCCGCAGCCGTGGTGAGGTGCCCGATCTGCCATCTCCGTAAGGAGCTGTCCCTCCCGGAGCAGCAGGACCAGCCTCGGGGCCAAGGTGCGGGTACTTGGCAGATGTGGGCTGGGGAAGCTGCGTGGCACCTGCTTCCTAGCAGGGCGTTGGGAAACTCTTCCGGAGAGAGCGCTGAAAGATGGACGGGAGCTCTGATGTTGGGTGTTGAAAACCTTGCAAATCATTTTGGAGACAGATACAGAACAATCATTTCCTAGTGTTCCGTCTTGTATAAGGTAATACATAGAAGGAAGCAAGAATTGAAAATACGCTTTGTGGTCTAAACTTTGGCATTGTTTCAGGCTCAGAAACTTTGTAGTTGGCAGGGGTGCAGGCTAATGCTTGAGGTTTTGCCAAGTTTGGTTATCGTCACCTGTTGCACCTTAGAGCTGCAATTTGTCTCGGTTATTTATAAACTTTTCTTATGAAGGCTGTGGATCAAGATGCCCCACACCATGGGGAAAGTGTGAAATGGTCCTGGGATTTTCACTCCTCTCCCATTTTCCAGCAAGAGGCATGTGTGCGTACAGGGCCCTGTAGCCCATAGGGGAGCTGTACCAGGCAGGGGTGCTATAAAGGGCCAAAAACTACCTGCAGTACCAAGACCTCAATGAATTTGATATTAATCCTTCGTAGAGTTAATATCACAGAGTGTAGAGCAGTGCGATCTGATCTTATTTGCTTTGTAATCAGTGGGAAAATAATATTTACCAAAAACAATAGTTTCAAGAGATATTAAGAACTATTTCTGTAACTGGGTCCCATTAGTTGTGCATATGGTGGAACAGAAGAGGAGCAGTGGAGAATTAGAAGAGTAGCGAAAGGTGGAAGAGGAGTAGCATGAAAGCATCATTACTGGGAGATTTCCTATAAAAACACAGAATGGATTCTGTCATTTTGATTGCAACTCTCAATGCAGATATGAATTGTGCTAACTGTGCTAATGCTGCCTAAATATTTGAATTTTACTTAACTACGAGCTTTTGGTAGAAGTGAAATGAGTGTGATATCTGTTATACTGTAACATATAACTGCAAATAGGCTTGAGAATTGGTTAGTTGTTGATCATGGTGATCCCAATATTTTTATACTTTTTAAACATTGTTAAACTTAATTTTGAACATTATTTTGCAAAAGGGTAATTCTTTGACTCAACAGGCAGAGGAGTTTACTCTGTTAATACTTAACTGAGGAGAAAAGCTGTAGTGTTGCTCCATGTCTTAGCAGAGAGCAGAATACTCTCTGTGTTGGAGAGAGAGATTTTATAATTCCCCCATCGTTAGGTGCCAGACTGCACTGGCCCTGTAGCAGCTTTTAAGGTGTCAGAAGCCCTCACGCTTACAGAAATTATTCATCAACAATTCTGAAAATACACTGAGATTCTGACAATTTTCAGTAATGCTAATTTAAAACTGAAACTGAGGCCATGTGAAGTTCGGTCTGGTAAACAGCTGTGGCGTGTCACATTCAGCATCGCTAAGTTTTTGCAAACATCCAAAGGACCCTTACTGTTTTCTAAGGGAAAGCTGGCTCATGGCTTGCCCAGAAGTAAAAGTCTGGGGTTTTGTGGTTTTGGGGTAAGGTCTGGGGTTTTGCTTTCTTCTGAGAAAGTAATTTTGCTATTCAATGAGGTGATTCAGGTACCAGGACCTTGATTTACTCACGGTGTAAAAGGAGAGAGACACTGTTACCAATGTTAGCATTTTACAACCTTACATGTTCAAAAAAAATGCCTCTTTGAGGTTTTTCTTCTTTCTCTTTTTTTCTTTTTTCTTTTTTTCTTCTACTGTAAAACCTTGGGACAAGCAGCAGAGTTACAATCAACAAGGTTTTGTGGCACTGTTGGCAATATTAGTGTTTTTCATGAAGTATAAACTACTTAGCTTTTCTTAAAATACAACTAAACTAGGCTAATGTCTGCATGGCAGGCGTTCTACTGAAAGGTTTCAGCCTCTAATTTATCTAAGGAGAAGTGTTTAAGTGTTTATTCATTTTAACTCTGCGTTTAACTCTGTTGTACGAACAACAAACTCTGTGTTGTTCATACAGATCTGCTAGGTATTCGTGTTACTCCAGACCCGAGTTGATGAGTCCATTCATAGGTTCTTACTCCTTCCCCCAAATAACTACTAGTTTGGAGTCCAACAGCAGCAGAGTTAAGACAGCAGCTAATATTGAGGGTTGTGTATCATTGTGATACTCATTCAGGTGGCTAGCTCGTGCTGCAGCCCAGGTTCTCCCCTCTTCATTGAATATACGGTGGCTATAATATTTGATGACTGCACATGTGTAGGGAATAGCTTTGTGTACTTTGCAGTTCTGATTTTGATTTTTCTGTTTTGAGTTTTAGAATAAAACACATACTGATGTGTTTTAGTCTGTTTCTTCAGTGATTTAAGACCAGTTTTATTTTGGTAGTTGAAATAATTTTATGAAACATGCTATTGTTGAAAAGTTAAACTGCTGGAGTTGCATTTATTTTCAATGGCTGGGCTGGTCTATTTTGGGTATATTGACATTTTATGTGTTTTCTTCTGTTTTTCTGTAGTGGTAGAAGAAGGACTGTGGGAGAATGGACTTTCCTATGAGTGCAGGACCCTGCTCTTCAAGGCAATTCATAATCTTCTGGAAAGGTAAGAGATACAGAACTCTGTTCTTCACTTATTTAGTTATAACCGTACATATTACAGTTTGAGTGGATTTGTACAGAGTTTTCAGGGTGAAGTTTAGAAGTTCCAGTGTCTCTGACCCCGTGTGTCCTGCTGTTGCCTTCCTTCATGTTGATCATACATACGGGTTGACTCACCCTGTGCTTAGTTAACGCACTGGTATCTTTAAAGGCTATCAGCTCTTCAGCTTACTGAACATTTTGTTACTAATCTGCCAGTGTGTGACTTGGCACCTTCTTATTCTTTCTCTTTGCACTTCTCCAGGCCACCACTGCCTTTCTGTGTTATATTTCAGCTGCTCTTTTTGTTTTTTTTTTCATGTCTCCTAGATTGCCTGCTAATTGGGTTTGCATTAGGTTTCTGTGAGGTTTCCATGAGGGTAACCAGCCCCTTGCTTAGCAGTTAGCTGCCCAGAGCTGCTAGCAGGTTAAGCTCCCTGCACACATACAGATACCAGTTGTTATATTTTCCTTTTTTTACTTCATTTGCCTTTTTAGGGGACTTTTATCCAAGTAATAGAAAATAAAAACACAAGGCAATAAAATGGGCAATAAAAATACAAGAATTAAATTTTCAGTCCAGAAGGTTCACTTAGTTGTTTTGCTACTTGGCAATGCATAAATAACCAAAAAAGACATTTCACATGTATTTCTTAGCAAAGGAATAACCAGGAGCAGGGCTGGCTGCTTGGTCCTGGGCGTCCCTGGGTGGAGAAAGAAGCCTGTACTCACCTTTAGGTGAGCTTAGGTTCCTGTGAAGCCACACCTGCAAGAGGCCGTTTATTTTGTAATAATTTTTGTAATCCTCGGTTGGTCTTTCTGGCTGTTTAGAGGGGCCGTCTGAGGGTTCTTCCCTTGGGCACCAGTGCGCTGGGGCTGCCACACGCTGGTCCCGCCCGGTTCCAACCGGTTCCGGCTGGTTTAGGGGCTGCCCTGGGGCAGCCCGTGGCCTTGGAGCAGCCGGCGGCGCTGGCCCGGGAGCGGCGCTCGCCGGGAAGTTACCTCCGCGCTGAGCCCTTTCAGTTCCCTTTTTCTCTTAGCACCTGAATCTGTGATCCAGAGCCTCTCTTAATGGGCAGTAAATTAGACTAAGTAGAAATTTCCCGGGGTCAGGGTATGAGGAAACCATTTAGAAGGTGTTAAAAGTTCTGAGGACATAATAGTGAAAATATCACTGTACTCTTTCATAATCATTAGTATGTCCTTACTGAGTCACTTTTTTTCTTTTTCCTTTTTTCCTTTTTTCTTCCTTTTTTTTTCTTTTCCCCTTTTTTTCCTTTTTTTCCCTTTTTTTTCTTTATCTCCTCTCTTTTTCTGTAATATTAGAAAAATAAGAGCTCAGCGAAGCTTTCAAACATCTGTATTGCTTAGGAGGAAAACAACACTCCAACAGAAAATTGAACCAAGGGCTCACAAATTTGTCCCAATTTTATATGATTAAATAACTGCCTTTAAGCGCCTGCTCATTTGGGGTTTCATGCCCAGCATTTTTAAATCAAGGTCATTGTTAGAGATTACTGTTAAATGTTCTGGTTACTCTTGAGTGAATATACAGCAAAAAAATAATGCAAACATCTGTCATGAGTTGTTCGCTCAGCTGAACCGCCGCGATCTGTGCTTCCCCGCTCACGTTTTACGTTTCATATAGGATTACACCTTAATTAACCTGAGATTTACTTCAGCATATGAGAGGGTGGTTGATTTTTAAGGCCAAGTCTACACATGAAGAAGTTTAGCTGGAAAATGAGCTAGAGGCGGTTGTTACTCTGTGCTGGTAGGAGCCTGCTGTCACGCAGATACGATGATGTGCTGGCAAAGTGGGTTTTTGCAGGTGATCCACTGCTTTTATAGAGAGTGCTGACATTAAAGACCTTCTTAGATAGCAAGTTTTATCTAGGATTTTTTTTCTCACCAGCCAAAATCAGTGTGTTTTGTTTGCTGTTTTGGCTTCCAAATTCAATTTAAGATATTGGTATAAGCTTAATAGCAACCGAATGAAAAACAATCAAACAAAAAAAATCCACTGTTCACATATGTTCCTACTGAGCAGGATTCTTTTTGCTTTCCGTGAGAAAGTACTTCTGGTAGAATTTTTCTCAGCCTAACTTTAACTTTGGAAAGCCCTGCCAAGTTAATACAGAAAAACTAGGAAAATATTAGTATCTACATTGTCTCATCCATTTCCTATTTATCTGGTCGCTAGGTATGCTTTTGAAGTATGGATCATACAGTTTTTCTAAGCTTTGCAGAATGTGCTCTTCTGGAAGATTAATGTGTTTTTTGGCTGTTCTCTAGCAACCACTGTAGAAATAAACTGTTGGAGACCAGAAGAATGGACAAGCATAGTTCTTCCATCCAACAAATTAAATGCTGGATTTGAAGTGAACGAGGAAAACGGGGCTGCACTGGGAGCCTTCTAACCTTCCATGATCTTCCTCATACCTTGAATATTGCCTGTAGTCTGCAATCATGTTGCAATAGCAATCACTAGCAACAATCACCTGTTTTTTTCCAGATTTAGAAAAAATAGCATGTATCTTATCGAAAAGTAGGCTTTAATAATAAATTTCTCAACAATTAAATTTGGGCAGCATTGTCAACTGCATGTTTAATGTATGAAACTACTGTGTGGGTGTGATGCTAGTCTGGTTTGTCTGTACAGGTGGAATTGGAAGGCTTTACACATGACTTCAGCTTGTCACCCTACATTCGATTACTGATTATGTCTCCTCGCTGCTTTTTTTTTTCAACGCCTCAGAACTTATTGCTTCCCTAAAGACACTGCCTACCTTTAATGAGGCCACAAAATATGGCTAATTTATTGCTTTAAGTTTAGTGGTGTGAGAATCTTTTAATTGAATAGAGGTTTCTGAGAGAGCCAGCAGAAATTACATAAGTTTAAACATTTGAAATCAAGCTATGAATTGTGTGAGTGGTTAATTATTAATTATTAGTTAATATAATTTCCCCTAATTCATACACCTCCATGAATACTGTATCATTGACATGCCAAGCTACAAATGCATACTCTTTACCATGAAGTCTCAGAGGAATGCTGTATAGCAAGAGATTTCTTTGTGTATACCTCAGATTATCCATTTGTAAGCTATAAATCATCTCTATTCAAATGGGCGTTGAAAAACAGATCATTCAGCACAAAGAATAGCTTAAAGAGGAAAAGGTTTTGTCAGAGTTGGCGGTGATGGGGAAATGTGTGTGTGAAGATGAAGCATCACTGACAGCATCATGAATGATTGATTTTATTATTATTTTTTTTCCTCATGATTATAGTGGGACAATAAAAAGTTACAATGATACAGAGGACTATGAACCCAGAAGCTACAAAGTTGGTTTCCATATTGTGGAAATTTGACTGTTTAATCTCTTAAATTTATTGTTTTCACAGATGCTTTTAATAAAATCTTAAGATGTAACTAGTGATTGTTGTTGTAATTATTTTCTAGGTGCTTGATGGATAAAAACTTCGTAAGAATTGGGAAATGGTTCATAAGACCCTATGACAAGGATGAGAAGCCTGTTAATAAAAGGTAGGATGATCCACATGGCAAGTACTACGCTTGTGCCTGTTGAGTTATGGATGCTGATACTTTTTTCCTGTCTTTTGTGGTAGTTTATCATGTAACAAGAGAAAAACAGATACAATTTGTTCACTTCAGTAATACATACAGAGTAATCGAGAAAACTTGCAGGTTTTGTTTCTGGTCATCTGAGCTAAAAGTGAGGTGGGTATTTATGCATTAAATCCACAGATGTACCACATGTTTGGGATTTTGAATAGCATCAAGTTGTTACTCTCAGTGTACTGCAGAACTCCACATAGTCATAACAAATCAATTGAATTTCTGGACATTTAACACAAACCTGAAATTCCAAACAGTAAAATAAATAGTGTGTAAATTTACTTATTTGTCTACTTATTTAAAGATGCCAGCCTTGATATATAGTTTTCCCTAATTAAACAAGCTGATAAATAGACCTGTAGGGTTGATTAGTGTGCTTCTCTGGCAGCAACATAGACATAGAAAGAGGGTAACTGCCTCCACTTGCTCATCACTATTCTGCTAGCACTAAAGGTTGCAATGTTCTCAGATCTTCTGGTACTTGCATTTATAGTCATCCGCTAAACAAGTTCTGTCAAAAATAATCTGAGCTGAGCTTAAACACAGATTTTCTAACAGGAATCATTTTGACAGAACTGGGTTAGGAAGTGACTAAACATGTAGTTATGCCGGAAGATGTGAAGGTAATGAGCAATTGGAGATGAACTGGGGTGGCAACTTCTTCATGCAGCATAGCTGCAGTCCAGGAGCATGTCTGATGGCAGCTGTAGGTACAGGTTGAAATAATTCTGGAGAGCCTGTCTTTCCCCTTTCATCTCTTTATCTCACTGCATGGTCTTGGAACAGCAATGTATTTTGCCTCTGTTACAATGTAATGTTCGAACAGTTGGCTTGACTTGGCTCTGTAGCAGTCTTTGTTTTAACAAGGTGCTTCTAGACAATAATTGTTTGTTAGATCTATTGTAGTAATTAAACTTGGACATGTTTCATTTCTAAAAATGGAGAGCTTTCACTTAGCATGGAAGTTCTCTCTGTCACTAAGCAGCCTCCGTGCGAGTCTGTAACCTTTGCAGTTTCCCAGTGGCAAGAAGCCCCTGAAAGAGACACTTTTCTGCGTGCCTTTCTCTGTCCTGACGGCAATAGCCACCTTCCTCCTTCCTGGGGTCCCTGCAGTTTTTCTGATCACACCAAGATCCAATTTAGTTTTCTGGAACATTAGCTCCCTAGAGCTGTACAAGAAGTAGCATGATACTAGCTGTTGGAAAAGTGAGACAGCTGCTTTCATCAGAAGCTGTTTGTTTGATAAACTTGACTGCAGCCTTAGTGCGCATATGAAATGTATTTGAGTCCCTCCTGTTGGTTCCTGGTGTGCATCAGTCTGCAGACCTATAAAGCATCAGCTTTAATAGACAGTGTCTGTGCGAAGTAGCAGCGGCACTGGCATGGGAGGTGTTCCTGCTTTGGAATGCAGATATTCTGGCAGATTAGTAGGTCTCATGTCTTATTTATGTGTATGGTGGAGCAAATCACTGGTACAGTGGGGTGGTCTGTAGGTGAAAATTGCCTTAGTTTTTAAGTGTGTATACATATTCACATATATATCTGGTCTGGAGAATGTTACAAAAAATAATAATAATGTCGAACTAAAACTGTGTTTGAATTATTCCAGTTTGTATATTACTGACATTTTAATAGAGAATACTCATTAATGCTAAAGAGTAGACCTTTGAATTGCAGAGGTTAATGGTTTTTGCTGTTTTGGAGTTTTCTTCATAAAAGTAACAGTCACAACAAATACTGTAGATGTACAACTGTTTTTAAGAACTGCTCTTTAGAAATATTACTATGGGCAATTTGTGGGTTGTTTTTTGTTTCAGGTTGTTAATTCTTCTGCTTTAACTACATTGGAGCTTACTACCATCTTTCAGTAGGATTAGTTAATACCGCAAAAACTGGCAATAGATTGTGCTTTGGACAACAGCAGCTAATAATGGCAGACTTTGGGGACTAATTTATTTTGACTGTTTTATTTAATTATTTTTTTCTTCTCTCTCTGCCATCCCCCTGCCACTTCTATGCTCAGTGCAGGACATTAAGCTATCTCTGCAAAAGTTAATTGATTCCCATTGCTTCTATATAAATTATTTGAGGAATTCGTGCTTTAAGCAGGTGGTTGCCGTTGGTAAACTTGCGGCAAATCATAGGTCGTCTGTGCTGAAAATGCGCTTTTTTTTCCTTGAATGGGGAGTGACTGGATCTTTCCACTCTGAATGGAGAAAAACTGAATAGGAAATAAAAATGTTTCTGAAGTCGACTTTTCCTTTTTATCATTTTCTTCCTCTTACCCCAGTATAATTGGAATCACCTCAAACATACGGAGCTGCTGAATTCATTTCAGGAATATACAGAGAAGTCTTGGGCTGATGCAAACAGGGAAGGAGCAAAACTCACGGGACTGGCTCACAAGGAGTACACTGATTCAGGGCCTGCGATTTCTGTGAATGGAGGAAGGCGGCAGAGCTGTGATTTTTAGAATGAAGTCAAAGATGAAGTGGAGCATGGCAGTGGTCATGACCTACTTAGTCCCGAGATGCAGAAAGGAGATCCAGGAACAATGGCTGAGCTTCTGAGGCTGGATTAGCAGAAATGATGGGCTGAGGCTTTTGAGTCTTTCCAGGAAGAGAGCTGGAACAATAGAGGGAGTTTCAGACAGGCTGGTATGCAACTGCTTTGCTTACAGTGGGAACCAGATGCTTTTGACAGGAAACTTAGTGTAGAGCTTGTTGGGTTTTCTTTCCTGAATATCATTTCTGTTGGTAGCAATACTTAATATTATGTGACGCTTACTAAATAATACTTCACATTTTATTATCTGTTGTACAGCAGTGTGTTCTTAATATATGCCTCCATGCTGCTGCTGGAAAGTGTTAGACTTGCTTGTTTTTATTCACCTCTTTCTAAAAAAGATAGGTTTGTATGAAGCTTACAGAATTTGTCTGATAAGGAAGCATTGATAGTGAATTCCATTTTAGTGAAAATCCATCTTCAGTCTGTTCAGAATTATTTTCTAAGTTCTGTGTGAGGCTTTCTGGTTTCTGAAAGCACTGCTATAAAATGTTAAACATCTTATTGGCAAAAAGAAATTATGAGCTTCTCATCCAAGAATCTGTGCTATTTATTTTAGTGTACTCGTTTTCTACTATGCACCAAGAAAAGAAAAAGAACTGTGTGAAGAACTTAACCTAAGTGGTTAAGCTATTTTAAATATGCTAGATGAATAGATGAAACAAATTTGTGCTTTTTTGTGCCTTGTATAGTTGATGGGTCAGCTCTTCCCCTGCCCCTACGCTCCAAGTCTATTATTTATTTATTTTTCTAAATATTTTAGGGGGGTGTGGGTGAGGGGCAGTGCTCTATCAATGGGGTGTTTTGTAGTTGAGACGATGCTTCTTTGCTCATTACTAGGTGAGAGTTGAAAGATAGGAATGATATGCAGACATCCACAGTATCCTCTGTGTGTCTAACAGAGAAGATGGGAGAGGGGAAATGCAGTTAGGCTGCAGTGAAACAAGTTCTTTGTCCACTTGCAGTTTCAGATTGGGCTTTTGTGTCCCACAAAATGTTTTATAGGTGCTCTGCTGATTACAGTTCACAGTTGGCAATGGGAGCCTCCTGTGATGCTTGGCAGAATATAAAATCTTTAAAATTATAATAAACACATGGAATATGTTAATAAGTAGGCTGTCCTAAGCATTCATATGTCAGCTCTCCCCACTTTGTTCTAAACCAGTGAAATTTCACCAACGTAGAAGTTCACTCAGTGCACTGATATCTGATTTTGCTCAGTGGCTGTGCTCATCTGCAAATATCAAGGCTTCAACCAGTGCCAGTCAAAACCAGAAAGTGTTAGGATTGTGGGGGGGAGAGGTGGAAAGATTTTGGGCTTTCAGGCTTTAATGTTGATTTATATTATTCCTAAAGTGACTTTTTTTAGGTAATTTATAAATTAAGTAGTATTCTTCATTCAAGCATCTGGTGTTTTTCATTTAATTATCAAAGTGTTTTTTAAAAGATGGTAGGAAGCTTCACAGTGCATATTGTAAAACTTACTATGAATGTTAACTGCAGTGTGCGCAGTTTGCATTATCTCGGCACAGCTCTGCATTCCGGAGCTCTATGCACTGCGTTGTATGAATGTCCTTCAGTGAGTGCAATAAGGCTCTAGATTGGTATATGTACAATAGCTACCACCAAGGACAGTTTTTTTCATGATATCACTGAATCTTGTCATTCCTTTTTCCTGGGGTAAGAGCATTAAACAGACAGTGACAAAACAACCCCAAGCATCAGGATTCTTGAGATTCCTTGACCTTTGCCAATCAAGATAAATTCCTGGGAACAATGGAAAGGCTGCCTGCATGGGGTCATTGCTAAGATGTCAGAGGAACAATCTTTCTAGTATGCTCTATACACCCAATTCATCAAATTCAAATAGTGCTATACAATATCTTACACAGCTGTTTGCTGAAGGTGTGCAACTTGGCCAGCCACTTAAGGTGAAGCATAAGTGATGCTGATAGGTATGTTGTTAGCAATTCGCTTTTGAGATATTCAGTGTTTTGTTGGTAGATGCAAGTTTGAAATTTCATCTTTCCAAGACTTGTCTTGGTAACTAAGATTATATTATTGCAGTTGCATCTCTGTGTGGAGGCAGCATTATCTCAAAATGGAACTGCTGTTTACTTGCAGAATTGAATTTATTGCAGCATTTATGCAGTGCGGTTTGGAGTGCTCTCTGTCTCTGGCGGCTACAGTGTAGGTTGTGAATCCCTGACTTCATCCAGAAATTGCAAAACGTGGGCAGAAAGGCACGAAGCAGAATGGTATGCGGCAAAATGGGCAGAAGGCTAGAGCCTTGGGTTGGCAGAATCTTAGAAAAGGACATTCATGAGCTCAAATTGTTTGGCTACTGCTCAATTTCAAGCTTACCCATCTCAGAAGCATGATGTGGTATTGACTAATACCTACCAGTTTGCTGTGAATTAGTAGAATTCTTATGCACTTCTATCTTGAGAAAGAAAAATACCCCTTGGCCCTGCTTTCTCTAAGGACTGTCTTTTTTCCTCATGTGCTCTGCTCCAGCCAATTGAGATATTTGAAGTGTTGTCATTGAGTATCGCAGGGCTTTTGCAGGTCAATTTCTGTGAGTCTGAGTTTTGGCTTTCCTTCTTCCTTCTGAAATACTCTGAATCTATTTTCAGCATAGGGTAACTACCGTTTCTTTGTGGGATTTTAAGGAAGCTACAATGTATGGGATGTGTGTTTCTACATACAGCCTGTAGCCACAGTTCAGGTGGTTACTTAAATCATTTTTAAGGGTATGGCTGCACTTGCTTTTGTGGTTTTCTGTTTGTGATACTTATCAGTCATCTCAAGAATTTTATAGGTAAGGTCTCCTTAGTTAAGAGAACAATTTAAAGGATTTGGAATATGTGGAACAGGGGTACACAAATGGCAGCTAGTTCAAGAACACTGCTTGTAAGTTTCTGTTGTCCTTTCTTTTTAAAAGTTTAATTTTCATAGTTTAAGATTGACTTATCGTAAAATATTAGTGTCTTCGTTATGTGTCTTTTAGATATATTTGTGTGTCAGACATCGAACTTCAATAATTATATATGAAGCCTGACTTAATCAGGACTTGGTGACCAATTAGTGAAGTCCCACTAATGTTTAAGCTCCTTTTCTCATTATACACTCACTATTGGCACAGTATGTAAAGGATAAACCAAGTGCCCCTGATGTGCTGTTAATTAGATTTGTCAGGACTCCCAGTTGTACTGTCTGCCAAACACAAGTGTTGTCACTTACTGTATCAGTAATGAATTGACTTAAGGGCTTTTGTAGATATTTAGAGGGCCTTAGTTTTGAAAGCTTACTCTGTTGCAACTGTAACTGTATTTATAGTTTTAACTCTGCTACACTATATTGTAAGAACTTCCAGAAATAGCAGAAAGTGTCAGGTTTGTGCACTTCTGAAAATCAGTTTGGGTTCTGTGCTTAAATAAGCTGATTGTAGATACTGGCACAGCCATACAGGCTTGTGGCATTTTTGTTCTTGGAAAACTATGACTGTGAGAGGATTTGTTCTGAGTTCATTTCAGAAATAAAATCTTCACTACCCTTTCTCTTGTTCCCAAATAAAATTGGTGACTAAAAACAAAATGTTCATTAATCTCTAATCAAAAAAAGGAAAAGTAAGTTTCAGTTGAAAACATTTCAATTTAATCATTTCATTTAACATCAATAACTTCTCCATTTATTTTTCTGGCATTTTTATGCTTTAAGTGTAGCTTCATAAATCTTGAAATATATTTTTGTTTTAGAAAAGAATATATGAGTTACTCTTTTGGAAAGTGTGATTTCTTTAGGTTGTTAGCCTAAAAAGTATTTGCAAAGCCTTAATATCAAAAGCATAGAGTAAAACATAATTGATTTTGATGCCACTGATGTTCTTTGTTTATCGTCTCACTCATCTTGGGGGGGCAAAATTTCTCGGTCTCCAGACTGAGCAAATTATCAGTGGTTGAGAAAATACATTGACTGTTTTTCCCCTAGCTACCAGCATGGAATCATTTCATTTCATTTTAGTTAATCTGTCTGCTAACATACCTCCAGGCATTAATGCCATTTTTGTTATCTCACTTGTTTTAACTGGTTGAAATCATAATTTCAAACTGTTCTCTTACCCCTTCCCACCCCTCTGCCCATTTTTCTTCTGTCCCAGACCTTCAGTTTTCCTTGCACTCAGGTTTGCCTGCATGTGTTTTCCACTAGTTATCATTAATGTAAACTGTAGCAAATGGTAGAACAGGTATTTTAAAATATTGCAAAATAATGTTGCCTTTGTCCAGTGCTGCTCTGTCAGTTATGTGCTGTGCAATCAGGTTGCTTGTTCAGGAAATAACCAGAGGATGTGATATAAATTGTCTATTATGTGACTGACATAATATCAAAGATGTTATGGAAATGCGTATTCTTGGAAGGTAATTGGATGAAACCATTTTTAAAGTGAAAGAGAGTGGTAAATTACACTGTCATTTGAATCCTTTTAGTGTTTTGGCTTATAAAATTTGCAAATTTAACATAATACGCGTTTTTAAAGTATCTTGCCTTTAGGATTAATTTACTGCTAGTTTAGAAGATAGGGAGGTTGCACATTTGCTATATCATAAATAGTATAAATAAGACTATAGAAATCAATTCTTCTGCGTAGGACTAGCAGTATAAGTAAAACTATGTTCCTTTTAATAAGGAACCAGTGGGTTGTAGTCCTTCCCATGACTAAAATGAATATTGCAAATTGCCCATCTGCTATGTACACTAATTACACCGTGGATACATCTTAAAATATATCATTGTTAATGAACTCTGCTAGCTTCAATTTACTTGGCAGCTGAGTAAAGCAAAGTAAGTTCTGCAGTATGGCTCCAGTCCCCTGCCGAAGGTCTGCAGATAATGCCTGCTGCATTGCTTTACACTCGCCTCTTTCCTACCTCTCTGAGTCTCTGTTTGCTTCTGAGGACTAGGGCTTTTCTCCTGCATAGTTGCTGTAACTTTGCTTGGTCCCATTCTGAGGTCTAGACTTCCTATTTTTAAACCTGCTTTCCAGGGAGGAGATGAGGTTTCAGCAGTCATGTTACAAAGTGGTTAGTCTGAGTAAATCAGTGTACTAAGAACCCACTGGTTATTCTTCTTGGACCCTTTCTGCCAGTGCTTTGTAGCAAGAAGGGAATACTGACTGGTGTTTAGCTTTGTACTCGTAGTCTTTTTAAACTCCCAGATTGAAATAAAGTAGCTTTCTCTGCCAAAAAAGCTGGGCCAGGATGGGTGGGGGTGATGAGAGTCTGGGAATACATCATTTGCAGACATGCGTACCTCACGCTCAGAATTCAGGGTGAAGTGTTGAGAGTTTTTGCCCTATGAGGATCCCAGCCCTTCCTTTGCCCCAGACCCTCCTGTGCAAGAGGTTTGGCATTTGTACAGAACACCTTGCTCTTCAGTGTGAACTTCAAGTTAGTTATGTATGATCTAAGCCTAAGGCAAAAGGAGAGTATATACAGAGCAGCTTTATTCTCAGACACGGGCTGTCGAGTGCTCTAAATGACAGAGAAGTGATTTTATATATGTTGTAAATTTATATACTTACAGAGCTGAGAAATCCTGGACAAGTGAACAAACACTGGATAAAATCTTGAAACAAAGATGTGGTTGTGCTGATTGGGGCAGGTAGAGAAAACATGAACATTAATATTTGTGGATGAATTTGCCTAAATCATTTGCTGCGTTGATCTGAGGTAACTGGGTTTGCTCTGGTGGATATACCCCGTTGTACGGCACTCCTGCTTCTGATTTACACTGTAGGTGCTCCTCCTTGTCACACTATCGAGGGCAGGTGAGAAGCTGTGTTTGTGCTAAGTTTTCTTTCCTAAAAATCAGTAAATGTAAAAATACCTGTATCAAGTCAAACCAAAGGTAGATCTGTTTGTAGTGCTTAGGGTAGAGTTGGGAGAACAAGGTAAACACAGAGCCGTGACTGCTCGAGATACTCTCCCAGCTGCGGAGATTTTGTGGTTCAGGGACCTCCTGACCCAGGGCTGCTTTCTGCCTGAGCGCTTACATTCTTTACTAAGTTGCAGTTGGTTTAGGAGCTGCAGTAAATTCAATAATAATTAGGAAAAAAAAACGGTTTTAAACTGTTCACTTTTTTTTTAAATTAATCATATTAAGAAAATTTCTAGTTTCAGGTTCCTTCAGGAGACTTTTGCTGTAATTTTTTAGTGAATTATAAAGCAGTAGTGTATGCAGTAGACATTTCAACGTTTTTTGCAGTGTTTTTGAAGAAGGTAAATATTTTAAGATGAAGCTTGATACGATACTTTGAATTCACAGTGCAACCAGAAGTTAGGTACAGTTTTTACTTATGTACACACACATATACGCTTCTGTCTGTGTACATTTTTAATGTTTTTATTAAAGGTTTAAATCGGTGGAAAATAGTTTATGATGGTGTTTTTATAAGAGCTTATCTCTGAAAATTGGCGCATTAATCCTTGTTATCAATAACGTGCTTCATACTGCCATCTACTGACATCCCGTTTTGTCATTGTAGCAGGAGATCAAATCATGGCCTCTGGTACAGCGTTATGGTCTGAACTGCGTTGGTTAGTCAGACCTCTGCAGCTCGGCCATTATCAAACTGGGCTGTGGATACTGTTCTTCAGGTTTTAAAGTGCTCCTTTTGCATTAGTTTATGTCCTTCAGA
Source organism: Crypturellus tataupa (assembly GCA_034781795.1). Lineage (NCBI taxonomy): Eukaryota > Metazoa > Chordata > Aves > Tinamiformes > Tinamidae > Crypturellus > Crypturellus tataupa. The sequence goes on along the minus strand of JAWLRI010000709.1, from coordinate 2,982,015 downwards.
AAGTGAAAGAGGTACTCTGAATCCTGAAACTAGTTGCATATTTTTTTTTCAGCCAGTATTTTGGTCATGGTTCATCATTTAGAATGTTATGATGGCCATTTCCTTTAAATATTCCCTCCCTCCTGAAGCAACCAGAAAAAAAAATTCCATGAGACACAGCCGATCAACGTGAATCATTCAAGGACTCCTGAAATGCTCTCACATTTCACAGTCCGGTGTGGGAGAGGAAGAGAGTGACCCGACTGACCACCTGACAGCGACACGGTGGCACTCTTAGGAGAAGAGGTTTCAAGGGACAGGATGGTAACTCGGCAGGTAGACTGAGCTGCCCGCTCGCTCTCACTGCACCCTCGCTGGGAAGCGAGCTGTGAAAACCACTTTGAGGGATCTGGTCTTTTCTTATCTCGTCATGCTACCAGCTGCTAAAGACATGGTGAGCTGCAAGGGTATTTTGGATTATGACATCAAAAGATTTAATTTTGTAATTACAATCTGTTGACTGAAAAGAAAATCGTTAGCGAGCCTGATGGAGAAAGGCTGATACAAAACCATAAAAATGTTTTTTTCTTGTTCTTCTTGAAGGATCCAACAGTAAAACTGGAAGTCTAATTTATGGAATTTTTCTCAGCAAACATACGGCTATTTAGAATCATCTATGCATGCACACGCATGCTTAAGCTACATTTTATGATCTGATGTTTCTGAAGGATAGTTCCTTATCACAGGAAGATGTGGTGGAATTACTATCCCACCCAATGACTGGAAAAAGAAATAAAAGATTTAATTTGGGAAGTAGCAGAGATATTATCTGAAATGTTTCAGATCCTGTCTGCTGTGGACAGAGCCAGGAGATAGGTTGACATTGAACCAAGTAAAATAAAAGACAAGGTAATATAGTAACTTTGGATGTTTCAGGAAACTGCCTACTATTATGCATAACTATTATGATAGTAGATGACTTTCCTCTTAGAATTGTGAGTTTTGTACTGTTTTAGCATTCACAAACATTTGATAATTAATTTGCCTATGCGATGTGTGGATAATCTATTTTTCGTTTTCTTTCTTTACTTACCAGTTTCATTTAGGTATTAGACAGAATGTAAATGGCTGATTCCTCTTTATCTCAGTCCTCTTAGGTTTATAGACCCTTTCCTTTGCCCCTTTAGTTACCTCCTTCACAATGAAGTCTCTTCATGTATTTAGCTGTCCTTTGTATGGGACCCATTTCGTACTGTTTATCTTCCTGGTTACCTCTTTGTCCAGCTTCTATTCCCACTTCAAGTTCTTCAGGACGGGGAGGTGCAAAATGGCACCCTCTGTTTGATGAGTACTGCATGTTTTTATGAGCTGTTACAATGATATCTTATTTTGTTTTGTGCTCCAGACTCTGAACACTGTTTTTCTGTTTGGGATTTTTAGTCCTTTCTAACCTGCTGCTTGTTTTGTAGAAGTGTTTAGTATAGATCCAAGAACTCTCCCCTGACCAGTGGTAACTGAACTAGCAAGGCAAAAGCCTTAAAAACATAATTTTCCTTTGAGCCCTTTTTATTTTTCTTACTCTGCATTGAATTTCATCCACCTTTTTTCTCATTTGATCACTGACTCTTTTGAATTTCTGCATTTTTTTTGCTGTGAACTTTGATTTTTTTTTTTTCATATTTGGAATACCTGAAAATAAACAGAACTTACTGTTCTCCCTGTTTTGTTCTCATTCTCCTTGTTTAGCCTTAATTGTGGCATTTCTCTTAAACACATTGAGTCAAGGATCATGTCTAAATAATACTGTGAGGAAATCAAAGTAAATTAAGTGATCTCAGGAGAGGTACTTCAGTAGCTATATTGTGTGTATAAATGAGGGAACTAAAAGAACTACTTCAGTAGGCTGGAGCAATATATAAACTTCCTACCCAGACCTGTTCAAGTTTGATTGCGTTCTGTGGGACCTTTATAGTCTCAGTCCTAAAAATCAATATAGAAATATCTAGCAGATGGATGTCATGATAGGTGTTTATTCTCAATGAATGGACTAAAATATTATAAAATAATTGACTGAGAAACTCCAATAAGGAATTCTGTTATCCAAAAGATTTGATTATTTTTTTCCTGCAGTGCACCACATTTTATTTTGATTTTTTGGAGATAACTCTTAATACTGTTAATACTATATTGTGTACAGATAGTGCTATATATACACAGATATATATAGATAGTATATTATTTTGGTTAATGCTGCTTTTCTTGCACAAACATGAATGTTCCTGTCCGTATTGCACATACATTGGTAACTTGATTTGTATTCTCTGTATCCTTCTTTGCAGCATTTATGAGCTTTGAACATGCATTTGAGATGTAAATGACTAGTTCAAGAGTATGCAAAAAAAGTCTATTTCATGTTCCAAATTTGAATGTGTGTTTTCTTTGAGTGAGGAGGATATACTTTAAGATGAAAATAAACTAGTCATTCCTTTTAAAATATGCTGTCATAACAGAGATCTTGGAATAAGAGTGTTAGGTTAGTGGGTTTTGTTTTGTTAAAAATGAAAACTGTAAATCACTGTTTCAAGACCGGACTGCCTTTATTTAATGGCTTATTTTGAGAGTTTTTTCTTCTGAAAGTTCTCTTGTTTGTGTGCTTTCGAGAATAGCTTCATACACTGTGGCTTCGTCATTGATGCAATATTACGGAGAAAATCCAACAAAATCCTGGAGAACAGATGGACCAATAAACTCTTTACCAAATCTCTGTACTTATTTTAGAATCTATTTCTGGTACAGTGCGATCAGGAGCAACAAAAATTCTAAAATAGAGCTGCTCTATTTTAGGCTGTCATAATGCCTGCTGCTTTTTGACAGCGTGTTTTATTTTAACATGCTCATGACGTAGTGGTTATTTGGAAAGGTGTTTTCTTTTTTTCTTCTTCCCTGCTTTGTTGTGCACTGTTTTAATAAAGCTGAGCATACAGTTTCACTGATGCTAAAACCAAGAGGTTAAGCTAAGAATACCTCTTCTTTTTTTCTTTTCTTTTTTTTTTCCTTTTTTTTTTTTCCTCCGCTTTGGGTATACTTTTTCCTACAGGATATTTTAAGCAAGAATTTGTGGTTAGTTGCACACATGGATCAGTAAGAGATTTAGCCTGACTAAAACAGTCAAATGACATTGCAAAATAGTAGGATATATGTCTTTTTGCCATTAGAAAATAAATTCCCTCCTGAACTGCGTAGAGTAGGATTCATCTCTGTTTCTAGTACAGTAAAGATATTTTTTTTTTCTGTTGCAGTTAAAAATCTTGAGAAACTTGTTTTTGGGGGCAGTTAGTTGCATCTACATGATTTAATATGCAGGTAGCTGCTTGTGGGATTTTCAGACATGTTTAGGCACCTACTTGTGTTTATTTCGATTGGAGTTAGGCAATAGCTGTTTCTTTAAGATCCTCTGTGGTGTTTTTTACTTTGTTTCAGCAACTCGTTTCATTTTCCGATCCATCTGCAGAAGTGGTGATACCATTCCTTTGTTCAGATGTCAATAAAGGGCATAAATCCTACTTAAGTTTTGTGAGATTTGGTATTCCAAGTACCTCAGCATTTTCTGAAATGGAGCTTGGACTTTTATTGGGAAATCTTGTATGTCCTTTTAAATTTTGCAGCTCATTCCTTTTCCTTTTCTTTCACAGTCAGCTTCTCCAATAATTCTTTTAAATGGGGGAGGACCTTTCTGCGTGCTTTTGAGAACAGCTATACAAATACATGATAAAATATGTTAGCATTTTTAGCTATTGCCAAATATTTAACTTCACATGCACATGGTTATGCATGCGTGCATATGCACATCATAATTTTTATGCACATAGTTTCTGTCAATATACTGTAGAGAATACGGTTCGCAAGCAGAAAAACCCCAGTTTAAGCACTGCTCTTCTTGGCTGTCTTTGTTTTGGTACAATTCTGCAGCATCTGTCATTGTTTCACACAATTTCCTGTAACGCTGCCTGTGGCAGTTGCACTCATTCTTTATTACCCAGGGGCTTTGCTAGCTATAAAATAATGTATCTGACTACCTAATAGCCTAATATGCAGCCTTCCCAGGAAGAGTGGGAGTGGAGAGCTCTCTTGACTTTCCTTCTTGCTGAACGTGCAAACCTGACCCTATCTGAGAGGCTTTTATCTGCGCTGTCAATAAAGCAGAAGGGATTTCCTCTGATAATGGCTTCTCTGGCTGCTGGACGGCCTCTTCCTTGTATCCAGGAATGACACTGATCAAATTGTATTGAAGTTCTGCCTCTATACAGCTGCCTTCAGACTGATGAAACATCTGTAATTGATTCTTTTTAACAACTCAAGCTTTTTTTTGCTTTATGCTTTAGTCTAGAGGCCTCTTATATTGAAGTAAACTTTAGGTAATACCTACAGATGACTATAGGCCATTATGTTTGTGGGACCATTATTGCACATGCAGACACATTACATTTTTGGTACAGTATATTTTTAGAGATATATATTTCCAGTATTCTTTTGAGGGTTTTTTTATGTGTAAGGGAAATAATTTTCACATGAAAGATACAGGCTGCTTTTTTCTTTTGTAGTCAAATAAATGCACATTTTTCTGTGGAAGTATCTTCCATAAAAGCCTAAATGATAGCATCTAGGTTTAGTTTAAATTTTCTAAGCCAAAGAATACTGTTTAAAGATGAAAATTTGCTAAGTGTTTCACTGCCGGGTGAGTAGGCCTGTTCTCAGACCTGTAGTTGCACTGGGCTTCCTGGTGTAAATAATGCTGTGCAAATATGCAATTGAAGAATTAAATTATGCTTGCATACATCTGTACTGAAAACCTTACCACGGACCTAGTCTTCCAGTATGTACAATATTTTAACATAATCAAAATAATAAAAAAAGAATTTTAAGAAGTCCTAAAATTTTAAAATCATGGAGTGGAAGGAACACTTGAGCAATGATTAGTTGTCTTCCTTTGGAATTCGATACTTACAAATAAAAAAGATCTACGTATGGTTGACTTGCTGTGAGAGAGACTGTGCGGGTGGTGGAAAGTGAAACCAATGATAATCCTACGTTAAGGAAAAAATAATTTTGTTCATTTCTCTCAGTCCACATAAAGTTAATACGCGTTTATGTCCTATGCCAGTATACTGCATGTAATGTATTTACCCGTATACAGTATCTGGCCTTTATGGAATTTACCAAGGAGGTGCCATGAGCCTTTCGGCCAGTTGTGTGCTCCCTTCCTCAGCCATTACGGAGTGCCAAGGGCAGCAGCCGTTGGGATTGAAACACGTTTGCTCTGGTTCGTGTTCCTCTTTGCTGCTCCTCACTGCGGCTTCCCTCTGTCCCGCATCTCCACCCTGCTGCTTTGCGTAAACGGGCGCTTCCTTGTAGCGTACTCGGGGGTGGACGAGTAAATTTTTTTACAGGAGATACTGTGTTCGGAACAAGGGTGAATAATGAGATAAGAAACTCATTTCAAGTGAATATTTCAGTTGCGTTACAACATCATGTTGATTTTAGTAGTATTCTGACTCTGAAGTTTGATTACTTGAAGTTCTTATTTAAAGAACACTCGAGGCACACATTTCAGAGTATTGCATTCCACTGAAGCCTTTGTAACCACATGAGTGTTTAAAGCTATGTCCTTACTTCCTTGTCTGGCTGCATTAGGATATAATCTTCATTTGTACATTCCAAACTCATGAGCAGCTTCAAAGAGATTTTTTTTTTTCTTTTTCCCAGCCGAGTAGCCTGCCGGTGCGATTTCAGCTTTCTGGTCTGAACGTGGAATTGAAAATTACATTTTAAATAGAGCCTCTTTTTTGGATTATTTTCTAAAATTAGGTATTGGCTATGTTTGGATTATAAGTGTGTATGATAGACTGCAAGGGCTTAATTGGCACTGTGTTCAGATCAGCTGCCTAATTCACTTCTGGACTTTCCACTTGCAAAGCAATTCAGTAATCCTGAACATGCATTAAACCCTTTTGTGTGTGCCAGAGCATTTAAAGAGTTGTTTTTATGCTCTAGTATCTTATCCTGGCTGCTTTTTATTCACACCTCCTTGTGATGAATTTTGTTAATTCTATACCAATCATGTAGCTGTAAAATCTGTAAGCTAAAGCTGTATAGTTTGGCTCTATTCATAGGATGAAGAGAGTTACCTTCTTGTTGATTTTTATTATTATATATATAAATATATATTATATAATTATATATAATATATATTACTATATATACTATTATATATATTCCTTTCTCCTTCCAACGTGTGAATAGTGTAGAATTTGTATGAATGATTTTTTTTTGAATTGATAATACAAATTTAAATGTGTCTCTGTGAATGTGTTTAAAAAATTCTTGATCTTTTCATCACAGTTACATTTCTGTTTTTTTTTTCTGGAATTTTATTTAGTAGGATGGTTTTGTTGGCACAATACACACAATATAACTTGTATTTCAAGAAACACTTCTGAAGTGTCATATTTTTATGGGGCTTTTTTTTTAATTTTATGACCAGCTAGTTTTTGATTAAATTTTTCTCGTTGGCAGCTTGATCTGTCCTTGTCATCATAGCAAATACCATCATTTTAGAGTTATTTTTTAAATGCTTTTGATAATACTAGCTTTTCAGCTGCATTGTGAAAACATTTGCTAACAGTTGAAAAATGTTATCTGAGCTGTTCCACCCAGATAGTTTTAATATTTGGAAAGTGTTTGTTGTTGAAAGTAAGCAAGGAATGCAGGTAGTCTGATCCCTGTCCAAGGAAAGAAGTTATTCTCAGGCAGAGTTCATCCTATATATCTGCATCTTCACAAGCAAGTAGACTATATTACCATTTGCCAATATTATATTGTGCAAGGCACGTTTATGAAAACACAGAAACCATCTCCCAGTCTAAGTATAAAGCGACATAGAAGGAAACAAGTGCAGCGGGTCAAGCAAGCAGGGAAACAGTATTGAGCTCCATAATAATTTGCCCAAGCAGTAGCCTGATGCTTGTCAGGGTCATTTGTGTAGTAATTTTCCCATAGGTTTTAACCTCACAACGAAGACTAATACAAACAGAGAGGGGAAAAGGTGGACTTTATTCTCTGTGGTGCTTTTTATTGCATTTTCTTGTCTGAACCTCTAATAGCTCTGTTTGCCTTCTGAAACCCTGCACTGTGAAACGGTGCTAGTGCTGTATTCTGGCAAGATGTATTTTGTTATTAGACCTTCCCCCTCCATTGAGAAGAGGCTGTTGCATAAAACTTGCTTAAAAGAAAAATAACAACAAGAAAAAGATTTTACCACCAAGAAAAGAAACTCTCCTCTGTAGCCATGTAGCACACAAGTGCTGCAAGTTACAAACGCCAACACTTGCAGGAGCTCCAGTACCGGTGCCATGGCATTAGGCTGAAGTTTGTAACTCTTGTCAACAGTTATCAAGGAAGTCAAGCCCCAGAAATGGGCTTAATTTAACCTTTTTTGAAAATATATGTTTGTTTTATTTAGATTATTCCTTTATTTTTTACAGCATCGGTTGAGAGTTTGGATTTATATATTTATTTATTTATTTTTACATATGACACTAAGAAAAGTATTTCTAATTCCTTAGTTTTATAGAACTTCTGAAAAGTTGATTTAAAAATCAACTACTACTACTGCTGCTGACCCTTCTATACTATTAACCTATTAACCCAGGCTGGTAAATTCAGCCTGAGAGGTAGAGGTGACTCTCATTCCTAGACAGACCTGGAACCATTGTCGATAATGAATCAGGGTTTTGTTTGCTTTCAAATCCTGTTCATGTTGGTTCAGATCCTTAAACCAAGCTAGTAGTGCAGCAGAGTAGAAAGAGTCTAGAATTTAAGGGCTGGAGATCTTGTGTGTGCACCCATGATGCTAAATGTCTTTTCTTTAGCTCAACAGTTTAAAAACTGTGGTCTTAGAGAGGAGGAGATCATAGAGAAATCTGTTTCTAGAAGTGATCACATGATTGTACTTACTCTTAAACCCAGATATATCTTTTGTACCTGCAATATTAATAGGGTCAGGGAATCATAACATTGAAGATTGTTATTTCTTTCATAATTACCTGTTCAACCCTGTGATTAAAGGTATCTTTTCCATCTGTTACTGACTCAGCTAAAGTAAAACAGCTTGTTTGTTTAGAGGCCACTGGCTTAAATGTGGGCAGATGATTGTGAGAACCCAGGAATAATGTATTCAGTCAACTTGGTGGTGAATTAAGAGTTAAATATGGCCTAGTTTAGGCCACTAGCATGAATTCTAGGTCAGAAAACTTCAAAACTTAATTCCGATAGATGTTTTGTCGTCATTGTGTGAAAGAATTTGATAGTTACTATTTCAACTTGCATGTTCTCAAACTCATCACCACGCTTCACACTAATGAGCAGACTGGGGAAATGAGCCAAGAAATTAATGGACCATGGAAACTAAATTACCCTTTGAACCCCGAAGAACGTCTTTCCTGAAACACAGCTCGCAAACCTAACACAAGGGAAACGGAACCTGCTAAAGCCATTCGATGGCAGTGCCTGACCTCAGAATTAAATCTACATAGTTTTTTACCAAGCCAGAATTTGGCTTGGTTTTGGAATAGTTTTCCTATATGCAACTTCTTAAAAAACTTTTGTATCAAGTATAGTAAAACTTGGTATTTATCTGAACCAATTTTTTTCCAGCGATTCCTCTGCTGGTCCCTTCCTGCTTTATGAAGAATTTAGAAATGGAAATTTCTACGGCCAGCTTGGATCAATATTACACGACCCAACGATGAGTCTTTGTTATGTTATGGGAGAACAAATTGTGGGGAAAAACATTGTCAACTGTAACGTTCTCGTGAGACATGTTTTGGTTAGTTAAAGAAGCTTGGCTTTGTTTGCTTAAGAAAAATAAAGCGGTATGGCATCCAGTATGTAATTTGTTTCATAAGGTTTAATTCTTTGGCAACAGTTGGAGTGTGTATACTGTAACTAACTTACGGGACTATATATTAGTTCCTGTGTGGACATCAGTTGTTGGCTACAGTAGTAGCTGTTGCTTACAGTGAGGCAGTGTTTTTACGGTGTCATCACCAGTTTTCCCAGTGCTAGCCATCTGTTTCAATCAATAATCCCAAATACATTTGTTTACAGCTCCTGTAAGTTTGTACTGCAAAAAAAAAAGTTGCCCTCTTCCCCAACGCAAAACACATGCGATATTTCATAACCAAAGTACTTTTGTGTATTTTTTAGATGACCTCATGTTTATTGTTCATATGTGCTCTGTATTATGATTATTTATATACTTTTATGAAAAGGTTTTTAAAACATGAATATGGATAGGTTGTTCTGAGCACTCACTAATAATGTATAATTACAAGGATTGGTTTTCCGTATGTCTGCTGTAAATGTTGATTGTAGTGATTAAACAGTTAGGGCTACTCAAAAGCCTTCTATTTAGAAAGGGCTTGTTAGGAAGCCAACCAACAATGCAAACTAGTGCTTATACTTGGAAGAACTAATTTATTTAAATAGTTTAAAGCAGCTCTCATGAGAGATATTTTTTGCTTATATGCATTAATTTAGCTCGGGCTTTTGCCAGATACTCAGGGGCTGGGAAAGATTCTCCATCTTTATGCCAGCAAAATCTTGGCTATGTCTTAGTGGAATTTTTATTCCTAAAAATCATGTTTTTGTTCCATGCTGTTTTCAAGATTAACCCCCAGTTTAAGATAAGTTCTCGTATTAGTTTTCCCGGGGCTGGGCAGGGGGAAATCAGTGAAATGGCTTAGGAAGAATGAGTAGAGTCCTTAAATGAGTGAGACAAGCTGTCTGCTTCTCTTAGCTCTTTTCAAGATGTACTTAGCAGTATTGGAAGGTATTGCATCCATTTAAGATTGGTGGCAGACTATTTGAGTGATGAAATAAGTATCATATTTCATCACTAGATATTAAAACTTTTGTAGATAGTTATGTAAAACATGGTTAGTTGGAAGTATGTGGCCATCCTATCAATAAATCTCTTGAGTGCTTCTACTGAGGTAAATTGGCAGTAGATTTATGCAGACTTTTTCCATACTCTAATTACCTGACAAAAAAGTGTTTATATTTCTGTGCTTTTTCACAAACTATGTAATTTCATATTTATCATTGAATGATTTGTATACAAATATCTCTTCCTCTAGGTAGCTACTTGCTGAAATTAATACTAATAGAAAATACAGATCTATGCAGTTTTATATTTTTTGTAAATTCATATGAATAGGGGAAAAATTCTCTTCATTCTGATATTCATTGCAAGTTACTAGTAATATAAAAGTTAAAAGTTCACAATTTTTGTCATATATTGTTGTACAGTATAACAACAATCCTAAACACTGAATTTTTATACTTAATTTTTACACTTATGGAAGACCTAAGAAAAAATGGGTCTTTGATCCTTAGAGTAGTGAATTACCAAGGAAGAATGAAATTCCAGATAAATTAGTCTCATGCATCTTTTTAATATAAGATTTCTTTTTCTTTATATCTTTTCACATCTGAATGCTTCTTACTGAATTCTGTTGCTGCTGACTGAAACAGAATAACCCGTAATAACTAAAAGGTGTTGGATTATTGGTTTAGGTGATTTGGGCTTTAGTCAGAAGATGCGAACATGACTTCTTATCTGTTGCTCCCTCCAGAGCGTAACTATTGTCCTTGAATTTGCTGTTCATTTGAATTCTCAAAGGCCTTTATGAAGACAGTTAATAAACTTATTGTAATTCTGCAGATAAATTTAGATATAGTTAAGTGGTCTGTAGGTCTAAGTGAAGGAATTTCCCTAAAAGCCATTGTGACCGCGTGAGAATATAAATCAGAGTTCCTGTCTGCTACTGCAGTTTCAGTGCTGCGTTGTCACCCGTGCTCTTCCAGGCTGTCTTACTTCTGTCATCAGAACATCAGTCCTCTCTGTTCTTGTAGAAGTCCTTTGAATTCATTCATATGTTCAGGACTTCATTCTAAGTAGAAATTTGATTCAAATGTACACCTGCACTAATTAGTGAATGTTAGAAGTCACTACATATGTGCAGTGCGTGGTTCGGGTCATATCTGCAGCGAAGGACTTCACATTCAGGCAGAGAGCTAGTTTCTGTTCTTCACCAAATGGGTCTGAGCTGTCACAATGTCTGTCACTTGAAAAGTTGTATTGGGCTTGGAAGGGGCTAGCTCTGTTTCCCTTTATATCAGAAAGTGATACACTGTAAATAGGATAAAAGGGCATTTTGAGTTAGCTGGCAGTATACTAATAACAAGTAGACTTTCAATATTAATACATGCTAACCTTACATCATTTTTTTCATAATTTTGCAATAAATTTGAATTAAGTTCAGTGTGTCCTAGTACAAACACTTAGGTTGTTCTGCCATTTAAATGTTAAACCTCGACAGTGCTTGAAATCTTTGTGATTTGCTTGATTTTTTTGACAGAGGCAGATGAAGAAACCTATTTTATCTCGCAGAACTTAAGTCAAAACAAAGTCCTGAGAGCACAAGCACCTGATAAGAGACATATTTATCTTAGTTTACTCTTAAGTATTGGCAGCTAATGCTGTCATAGGAATGAAGTTAAAGCGGAATCTTGCACAACGTTGGTTGTTGCCAGTGTATTCATATCTACAATGTTTGTTTTTCTTAAAGAAATCCCCACCTTGGTGTAGCTATTTTTACCTTTGTGCAGCTAGGTGAAATAAATGTAACAATTTTAGTAATAAATGTAAAGATGTTTATATCAAATTCATGTTTGTGCTTCTAATTTCATTTTTGGTTTAGAGAAGCATTTTTAAAGGAAAATTAAACTGCAATGGGATTAAAATCCACAGGTCTGAAACTTCAATCTCATGGGCCATAAAAATTGCCATTTTGTAGAATCATGTTCACAGAATACATATTTGTATGGCTAAAAAGAGCCTTTTCTTGCATCTGTAGCTTTAAAGAGTTGCATTAAAAAATACTCTGAGAATAATGACAAACCTAATCCTGAACTAGATTTCTATCTTTCTTTATATTGTTTGTTAGAAAACATTTCTTTAGGTGGTGACTCAGTTGCTTTAAGCAGTTCAGCTTCCAACTTCTCTTAATCTGTACAGAATTATTTGTGCCCATTCAGGGCCCAGGAAGATGGGAAGTACCAACAGCTGCGAGAGACGGTCGTCTGCTCCCTGTGTAGGTACCCAAGAGAGGTGGCACACTGGTCTAGAACATTCAGAATGCTGATAAAATTAATACTGTTTCCCCCAGATATTCTGTCATTATTTTAAGAGCTGTTTTTATTTATGCTACTTCCATTTCATTTAAAGCACAAAAGGGCTTTTCAGTGACACCGTAAGTAGTACAGTGGTGCTGCTTATTTCTGCTCCTCTGTCAGAGGAAGCACATACATTCCTGTGTGTGTGCTTACTTCAGTCTATTCTTATTAGAGAGCTAACCAAATAACTGTGACATGCAGTGTATGGATGCTGTGTCTAACAAGCTGAGTTCTCAGCAGGAATTCAGCAAAATCTTTTATAGATTCTGACATCTTCTCTGTTTCCTGCTCTTGGACATAAGGTGTCCATGTGATTTGCTTTTCAAATGTGTTACCCATAAAATAGAAGATTTACTTTGAATCTGCATTTGTGGTTTTCATACCTAAAAATAACATCCAAAAACATTTCTACTAGCATTAGCTTGTGATGGAAGTAGAAAGGAGAAAAAAAAAGTCTGATTGCAGAGGGCTTAGAAACTTTTTCTACAATATGGGTACCATTTAGGTACATGATTATTCATATTGCCTGTGCTGGGCCTTTTTAGTCTGGAGAAGAGAAGACTGAGAGGAGATTTGATCAACATGTTCAAGCACCTGAGGGGCGATTGTAGGCAGGATGGGGCCAGGCTCTTCTCCGTGGTGGCCGGTGACAGGAGGAGGGGTAACGGGTATAAGTTGACACCCAGGCAGTTCCTTCTCCACGTGAGGAAGAACTTCTGTGCTGTGAGGGTGCCAGAGCCCTGGCACAGGCTGCCCAGGGAGACTGTGGAGGCTCCTCTGGAGATCTTCCAAATCTGCCTGAATGCCGCCCTGTGCTCTGGGTGTCCCTGCTGGAGCAGGGGTTGGGCTAGATGATCTCTAGAGGTCCCTGCCGACCTCAACCATTCTGTGATTCTGTGAGTTTGCAGCTGTCAGACTGTGCTTATTTAATGTAGCCACTCCAAAGCCACGACCGTGAGTTGTGTCCCTTGCCATGTCACACATCTGCTGTTTTACATCCCTTGCTGTCGCACGTGTTCACGGCGCTACCCTGCTGCACCAAACGGAAGGTGCCAGTGGGTTTCACCTGCACCAGGATGTGGTTTCACCCTCAAACAGACACTTCTCCCAGCTCTGTGGCGCTAAGTGGCTGGGAAAGGGAGAGGGAGCTTAGTGAAGTCGATCCATTTTCCTGAAAGAGGGAGAGAAGGTCCTGTGTTCCTAACAGCACTGCTAGAGAGTCTTCCCCTTCTAATTATGTTTGTTATTTTTTTTAGGAGGAGTGCTGACAAATTAAAACTTAAATACAGTTCTTTTTGGTATTCGGAGTGATTTGAAAATCACTTGAAAGCATTTGGTTGGATTTGGGTCATTTTGAGCTTTGTTGCTGTTCTGTGAAATCTGCTTTATGAAGTAACTATTCCAGGTAGTACTAATTTATTGGCAAAACTTAAAAAAAAGACTATTTGAAGGGGCCTGTCCATTGTGCCAGAAAAAAATTCCAGTAGCCTGATTCTCCAAAGCACCAAAGTATGAATATTGCTGAAAATTACAGCCTCAGTAAACTGCCCACTGTTCTAGTAGAAACAGATGATAAATCTGGAAGTAAATCCTTGAATCTGACTCAGAATCACTCTGAGTCAATCAAGTTGACATTCTCTAATGAATTTTTTTCCTTAGGTCATCCCTAACACATTTCCTTCATGTGTCAGTTATAAAAAGACATGCTTTAAAATTAAAGCACATGTAGGTTTTTTTTTGAACTGAATCATTTCATGAGTAAAATAAAAGATTGTAGTGGGCTAGGATTTCCTGAATATTTCCCACTCACTGGTCATACATCCATGGACTAAACATTGCTATGAATTGTGTACCTGTGTATTATACTGTTGCTTTAATTTGTCCTGAGGGAAGGGAAGAAGAAGGGGAAAAAAAAAAAAAAGCCCTGTATTAAGAAATTTTAACTCAATGTCTTTTGGCACATCCAAAAAAATGATGTGTGGATCTTCCCACAGCTGCATTGTGGTCTCTTATCAGTAATAATGATTTCCAGCCTTTGCATTTTCTCAGAGAAACAGTAGACACTGCCTAAAAATAAAGCTTCATCCTTCAGGACTGGTTTTGCTCTTCATGTTGAACAGAACGTGATTGCAAATACGAGTGCGTTTGGTAAAATTCACGTGTGATTACTGGGAGGAATGGCTAAGTCCGTGGTAACAAAACAAAAGCACTAGGAGGGATTTAAGGGACTTCTGTTTTAACCCTCATGCAATAAGGCTCTTTATCACTGCTTCCCTCAAGTATAATTGTTCAGATCGTGATACCCCTCACTTGGAGTTTACAGTTCCATGTAGAGTGACACGGAGACCTTAGCGGTTGCTATGGTAACGGTGTGTAAGGAGGCAGGATGCAGGTGTGATGTCACGAGGGCAGTATGGGCTCTGAATGAAATGTATTTACAGAGATTTTAAAGTAATGGTTCAGAACTACCTCCTTCTCTACCATTTTTGTTAGTTCTCTTCAGTTTGTTTTTGCTTTTTAAGTGAACAATTTAAGCTTTTATATTTTTATGTGTATTAGATATATTCTGATTAATGAGAAATGATGTGTTTTGTTCATTTTGGACATTACGTTAAAACATTGTTCTTCAGTTCTAATTAAAGACTCTTTAGAATTGTTTGTAGAGCATGTGGACTTCCAGTAACTGTGAGTGGAACTTGCAGGATTTCCTTAATTCCCCAAGTTTCAGTGCAAACAATTACTTTATTTTATGCCAGATTTTATGGGTATAAAATTTCAGTGTGTCTTGCCTTACTACAAGTAAGGATTTTTCGGCAAAAGAGTTTTGATTCCTGTGACACGAAAGTCAGAATAAAAGACATTATTGTCTCCTTTTGTGGGATTTATCTCTTGTTATCTTTAAATAGGGATGTTTTTTATTCTCAGGATCTGTTGAAAACAGCCTCATTTTACAATGATATTTTTGAGAAGTTCACTAAAATTAGCAAAGCTGTCTTGTGTTTTTCTGTATTAAACTGGGTGAGTAGTCTGCATATAGAGGAAAATTTACCATTAAGGAGAAACTGAAACAGCATGTTCTCTACTCCTTTCGGTCTTACCAAATTTTCTTTCACACAAAACACCTCACATTGTACTCTTTAATCTGACTTTTTTTGCTCTCCTGCACATGCATTTTTTACCTGTCCTTTTTTTTTCCCAAATAGTTGAATGTATATCACACGGTAGTTGATTGAGAAAAAGGAGCTTGGTAAGGATGTGCACGGACAGGTATTTAGGTGCATGATGGAAGGCTGACACATTTGTGGGAACGCGGGTAAGGTTAGGCGAGCTATTGTGCTCACGTCTTCAAAAAGCCTCTTGTGCGCCGGTGTTTGCCTGATAGAAATCAGACAGAACAACCCCAGCGTTTAGCAGAACCCTCAGAAGGATGCGGGTCTCTCCTTTCTGGTGCATGTAAACAGCAAGATTGTGACAACTCTGCCTGTCTTTGGAGGCCATAGGCAAGAAAAGAGAGTTTAATGTTAACGAGAAAGGTCTGTTTTGCTCTGTTAGCTTCAGCTGGAAGACAGGGATGCTGAGACAGAAATTCACCTTAACTACTGGGATGTGGCGGATCCAAACAGCTCAGGGCTGATATTTAATAGGTCTAGAGAGCAGGCTGGCTGCGTGTTTAGTGAGACTACAGCTTGCATGTAAAATGGTCCACACCATAAAAGAATCTGAGGCCAAAGTTTGCCGGGGCAACACAGACTCTTGCTGATGCTGGGGTAGAATTTCCTGCTCAGGATGTTCCTCACCCATTCCTTTAAGTACTTCGGGTTATGTCCAGTAGTCTGCTCTTTGTACTAACACTACATTTCCATAACACGGTGCTTCTCCGTAATAAAGGTGCTGGGATTACTCTCGGGAGTTATTTTCTTTCAACTTCTGGAGTGTAGTGGTTTCTATCAGCCTTGCTTCTCCCTTCACAAACACACACTGTTGCAATAGCTAGAATCGCAGCACTGGCCTAGAGTAGAAGCTTCTCATTTCAACTATTCATTTCTCTATGTGGGTGAGAAATGAGTACAAAATTAATGGTTGCAGCACATTCCTTCCTAAGGAATTGTTTGAACTGGCAGAGATCCTGAGTCAGCAGTATAGATGGCAATATAGGCCAAGACACAGGCACTGACTTTTGAAGAGACTAACCATGTTAGGGCTTACGGAAAGTTCCCAGACATTTTCAGAACTGAGAATTCAGTAACTGTTTTTAGCTGGCTTACTTCGGGATTTGCACATTTTAAAACTGAAGATGAATAAATAATAACTGGTTCTTTCTCTGGGCATCATTTTATTTCATAGTGTCACAGTTCAGAACAGTGCTGGCTTAGCTCAGGAAGCCTGCTGCTTGGTTAAGCATACTTTGCAGCACAATTTGTAGTTTAGTTCTTATAAAAGCATAGGATTGGTATGCCAGATATTTATAGAAAATATTTCTACCACAGAATTGGTTGTGTGTGTGTTTCTTTTCAGCAGCCATTTGCTTGTTTTTACTACAAAGGAAAAAAAATAAGGAAATAATTACCATTATAAGTTTACTTAGTGGATGTAAAGACAATAGTTCCTGCATTTAATATGATTATAGTAGTTATTTGTCCTCGCTCATGTGACTTCTCTTGAATTGTGTTCTTGGCACATTATTTTTTTAGAGAATCTGTTTTTTGTATGTCTATGTATATGTTAAAGACAGAACAATTTAGACTAATGTAAAGGGAAAAAAAATCTTTTCATTTATTTAAGTTGTTCTATTTGTTCATTTGGGCATCATGTAGTTTCAGGAGATGTTTTTAATTGTGGCTTATTTGAAATAATTTTACAACTCAAATTATAACATTGTGCTGCTGCAGTTTACTAGGCTTGGGTGATACTGCTATCCATCGCAGTGCATCTTTGCTGGCCTGGCAGATCCATCTTTGTCTGTTATTCCACAGCACCTCATCAAGAATGAAGTCGGGGGCTTTGTTCACTGAGCGAGGCAATACAAAGTAATGCAGGATGATTAAAATCTGTTAAACGAGGTGTGTCTGTCTGCTTGGCAAGATGGAGTGAAATCCTGTTTAGAGAAGAGTAATCCTAGAAAGATGGTTGTTACAGAACCTGCAATTTTGGTGCTTTGAAGTCAGTAAATGAGAGGAGAAATAAGACATGTTGTCTTTCAAATTTAATTCAGGCCAGGTGAGCATTAGGTTACATGTAGAAAAGATAGAAATGCAGAAGACTAGGGGTTACGGGAAACAAAGCCCAGAAGGACGGTATTCAGAGAAGGAGGTAGCAACAATGCTAGAAATAGAAATGAATGAAAAGTAACATAAATATCAACATGCAGTTGTAATTAAAAGAAAAAAAAATCAGAAAATGATTGGGAGCTGGAACAGTGGAAAACAGGGAGTATGGCTGACCGAATTGCCTGGTTTTATTTTTAATACTTCATATCCCTGATAGTGCACTTCTTTTTCTGATACTAAACATGATTTTTGTAGTACCTGTTTCAACTGCATTCACTCCCCAGGTATATCAAATGAGAGCCAGCATGTGGAAACCAAATTGTTTGGAGACGACTCCATGATTTATTTAAACGTAAAGAGATTAATTGGTTTCTAAACCACTCTGAAAGTGGAAAGATCACAGATGTATGGCAGTGAGTAAATTAATGCATTTTTCCCATGGTTTTAGCATTTTCTTCCTGTTGCTTTAGTATAGAATTGAATTTATAATATAGAATTTTGAATTTTGATCTTATTCGGTACACACAAAATAATTTTCTGCAACCATCATCCTAAAGAACAGCTGGTAGCTGGCTTATAGCACTAAATTTAACATGTATTAGTAGGTATTTACATCTCAGGCAGTCTCTTTCGCCAGAAAAACAGCAAAGGCTGTCAGATTGTTGGGTGTCTCTCTGCAAAATATGACCCTTTGTCCAGTTTTGTTGTCCATAAAGCAAAGAAATCCTGAAAGATTTAGGGGTTTTTTTCTGTCTTATTTTTAAGTTCTGTCAAGCTGTAATTTGTTTCTCTTAAGGGACAACAAATGTGTTCTTTTTCAGTATTGCTATCCTCCTGCCAAACTTGAAAGCTTAGCTACAAGTCCTGGAAATATTAAAGGTGTCCATCAACACATCCTTCTGGTTTTATAATTTAAATACAGGGTGGTTATTGTGCTTTGTAATCACGTGGAGGTGTCAGAAATTTTGTTTTGTGGGACAGATGAACAGAGAAGATTAGAGTCCACCACCATCTACATTTTCAGATGTAGTTTTTAATTTAAAACAGTCGGAAGCAACCTAGTTACATGTTCTAAAAGCATGGGTGCTTCTTCAGTGAAAAGTGCCCGGCTTGAAGCTTACTTGACAGCGGCAGATCTAAAAGCTGTAATTGGCTCATACTGGTAAATGGGCACGTGCCCCTGGTATCACATAGCTTTAGGTTTCTTGACCCCATTGTCTAATGTATACATTTCTCTTTGTTGTTTGGGGTGTACCTTGTAAGCAGTTGTTTGAAAGCATACATCAAAGCTGCATTAATAGCTTTTTGACTCTAAAAATATTGTTCCTCCTCATTTTCCTGTGTGGAAGGAACATAAGATAATCGTATTTTCCCCCTGTTGATGTACTTACTTTGTGAAATAAACAGATAAATGTAATTTCATCTTCACTGAACTTAATGACAACAAAGTAAGGGGTTATGTCCCTTCATCCCCTTCCAGTTTGACATATTTGTTCAAGAATATCCTTTCTAAATGGCCTTAATCTAATATAATGCTACTTTGGATAATAGCATTCAGCTTTCATTTGGGGGGGTTGAAAGAAAGAAGGATGCATTAACCTACATTGGCAGACAGCAAAAATAAACGGATATTGAGATGCGCTACTAAAAAGAAGAGTGGCATTTGATATGCTGTGTTTTTATTTTTATAACTTGTACGTCAAAAGTATGTTATGTATTTGTTTGTGGTCTGGTGTCTCAACTGTGGTGACAGGGCCTGTGTGCATGTCTGGATAGCATCTTTGTGACTAACTGGAAAAAAATAATTTAAATTAAGATTAAGCAAATTAATTGTGAAATATTATGGATTGATATTACTGTGCTTGTGTTTCATAAATAAATCAGTAATGAAATAGGAGACTGCATGCTTTTTAGAAAATTAGCTTCCATTGACAAGACAGTTTTTCTTGTACAAGACTGAGATTTCACTCTTTTTTGAGCCCCATTTTTCCTGTTGATGTGCAACAGTCTTACAAGCTTTTATGATTTTAGAAAAAAGTAATATTAAAACTGCAGGGAAACCTTTCTTGTATTTGAACACATGATGCAGGGAATGCTTAAAAGGTGGCATCTTTCTATCTGCTTCACTTTCTTCCCTTGAGCTATTAGCAATCTGAGAATCATCTTGTGTTCCCATTAATTATTTCCCCTTATACTTTATGCCCTCTAGTTAGATTTGTTATCAAGTGGTTGACAGCCTTTTTTTTTATTTCTTTTCCCTTTTCCTTTTTTTTTTTTTTTTTGATAATTGCTGATTTTTGAGGTCTCTGCACCCCACGTTTGAACAGCAGTGTGGTGATTGTTTCACTTAGGTGTTCCCACACCTAAGGAAACATTTTCTTAGTTGCTGAGGAAATTAGTTGCAGAAACTCAAATGTCATTTACACATAGATGGCCATATGTATTAAATAAAAACGTGGTGTTTCAGATTGTGCATACAAAATTATGTACAAGCTCCAGAACTGTGATGCTCGTATACTTCATGTTTTCGAGATAGTGTGGGTAATCGTATTTGACAATTGCTGTGGAGATCGCAGGCTATTTTAAAGCAAAACAGGTTGTCAAAAATCCTAAATCTTTACCTTCCGGTCCTGGTTGTGACATAGCAATTAAGATACAGTTTTAGACACTTTTTTGGCATTTATTTAGAAAAGAAAAAGAAGTCTTAAGTCATTTTTGAATCTTATAGGAAGGAATAGAGCAAAGATATAGTAACAAATGTACTCAAGTGAGTATGTGAAGCAGGACATTACACAAAAAGGAAAAGAAAAAAAAAGAATTGGCCAATGTGATTTTTGAATTGCCACCTATTGCCAAAGAGCTGATAACAAGACTTTTCTCATAGAGAAGGCAACAACAAAGCTTAATATTAAGAAAATGAAGTCCCTAATGCGAATATGGTTTAATACTGCAATCTGCATGTTTGTAAAGTATTGTTCTCATTTCCAAGTGGAACACGATTAGATAGTCAGCTTGACTTAATATGCTAACAATTAGTGCGAGTACAGTTTAGTGATAAACATCTGTGCTAATAGGAAAAGTCCTTGTTTTCATCACTCAGACTCTACAGACTCCTGTTATTCAACACGTGCTAGTAGCTGTCATGTAGCAAAAGTCGAAGCTCTCAAGATTTCCTGCTCCTTCGCCCCCTTTTCAATAGGAAAACCCTATTTGCGTGGCAAGGCTGTTCCGCGGGGTGGAGATGGCTCGGCCGAGCGGCAGGGTAGGTGCCTGGTGCTGGACAGCATTTCAGTACCCCCAACCCTGCAGCAAGCAACAGCTGCGGGGTCCAGAGCAGCCTGACACAAATAGGAAAGGAAAGGCTGATATTTTTACCCTCTTTGGGACTGCTGAAAAGCATCTTTATAAGGAAGGGACGCCTCATTTTCCTCTGAGCTCCAGCTATACGTTCATGGGCCACCGATGAATAGGTGCAACTCTGCCAGCCAACGATTCCAATGCAGGTCACTTTATAAGCAGAGTAATGGATAGCTGTGTTATCTGTGGTGAAATTATCAAAGTTTGCTTAATGTAAGGAAGCCTAGGTTTTAAACTTTGCAGTACCGAGCTGTTAAGAAAAGGTCAGTTTATGCCTTAGGCTAAAAAATGGAATAGTTGGTTGGCAAAGCTCCATCAGTGTTAGTCGGGCGTTTCTTGACTTTTAAGCTATTAATATTCAAAAGGGACTTTTTCAGTCCTGGCCTCTAGAGCCAAACTGTTTGTGGCAATTCTGAGGTATTTTTTAATGTAGGTACTATTTACTAAAATACTAGGATTAGCAGCAGAAAGGGGTTTTCTGAGTTACCACATGTACCTCTTAGGAAATAGTTGGCTGAAAAACAGAAGTACTTGTGTGTTTCATGAATATAGCGTGTCACTTCGAATAGATATTAATGCTCATCTGGCTGGATTCCCTTGTTAAAGAGTATTCAGTCTTCTGTGGAAATGCATTTTCCAAGGGAGTCCATTTCAAATACTGT
The DNA here is from genome assembly GCA_034781795.1 of Crypturellus tataupa. Classification (NCBI taxonomy): domain Eukaryota; kingdom Metazoa; phylum Chordata; class Aves; order Tinamiformes; family Tinamidae; genus Crypturellus; species Crypturellus tataupa. The sequence continues at coordinate 2,960,453 of JAWLRI010000709.1, read as the reverse complement.
GTCAACAGGCAATGAGAGAGACGAGAAGAAATTTCAGAAGGGTTCTAGTAGCAATGACTGCAGAAATTTTTACATACTTTTTCACCCGATTATATTTTTAGTATACTACAGCAAGAAAGATTGCATCCATTTTGATATCTTTCTAGTTAATTGTAATCCATTTTATAGCTGTTTGCCACTGGTGCTAATTTTTAAAAGTAAGTGGTAGTACTGGTACAGATATAAACAAGCTTCTGATTTTATTAACATACTAATTTTTAATCTAAAATATGTTAGAATATGTGTTTTCAGCAGTAACTTGAATGTAGTTTTAATAACCATTATGTGTTTTTTTTTTTATATGCAACTTAAATTTTCCTGTAAAGAATATAGCCTATGTTACAATAGAAATATGGTCATAACAACTTCTGAGTTCCTTACCAACACAGCATCTTTTGTCTTTACACAATGAATTTCTGCTCATAATGAATGTGATAAACTTGCACGATCATTCTTTCGGCATTGCAGCTTTAAATAATTCTTAATAGCTGTAGTTCTAAATCAGCACTGTTCTGAAGTGTAACACAAATAAAAAGAAAGCCCATTCAATAATCACCAGTGCCTCGAGCTATACATTGTGATACTTTGGAGAGTTCAAGAACATAATGCTGACTAAATCATTTACCTACTGCTGAGGGAAGAATGTTGGTTGCGATTTCTCACTGCAGAAATTTTATTGCACAGCCTGCATGGAACCTCTTTTGTTTTGTGAATTTTATCTGGTATTGATTAGATATAATAAAAACTAGATTTATTTTTATAAAAGCACCATTTAGGTCATCTAAATTTTTGTTTAAGTATACTAAATCTTTCTTAGAGTGAAACTATTTCTCTGTTCATCTAACCTCTGTGGAGTGAATATTTTGGGGACCTGAAGTGCCTTATAGTACCTACATTTGAAGTATTAGTGAGAAGCCGTACATGATCTTAGCGTATGCAGCAGTGCTGGTTGGTTTCCTGTAGTTTGATCTGCAGGTGGCATCCTGTTCCAGAGATGAATCATGTCCCATATGCTAGAGGGCCTCACACAAGCTTGTTTTGAAAGGGCTGCTCCTCTAGCCATGAAGTGTTAGCTGTAAAACTGCGTTGCTGCACTCTGATTATTAATCAATTAATCTTTATATTAACAGATTTATTGACCGTGTTTTTCTCACTGTCTGTCATATCTTGCATGTTTCTGCATATGTGATATAAGAATAAATCTTGTCCTTGATCCGGGGCCATTCATCCTGCCTTTTTATTCCAGGTTGCTTTTGGCCTCTTTGGTCTTTGAAGAGCGGGAATCATCCCTGAAAGGAAATGCATAACAGTGAATATGGGGGACACTGCCTAGTTTATCCAGGAGTGCTGTGCTAATTTGGAAGACTTCTTCAGTAACTGTCACCAAAACAGTCTAGGAATCATTAGATCAGGTCATTAAAAAAACTAAAGTCCAAACAGTACATTTTAGTAAGTCACATCATACACCTATGTGCAGTTAGTAACAAATAGTGAATTTCCTTGTTAAACATGCAAAATGCTTTTAATATGGAAAAAGCAGGATTTTATTGTGAATATGTGAAAAATTTTCATTTTTTGTGGTGTCATATTTCATTCAAAGAATGGAATGGAATGATGATGCCTCAGTTGCGCATGAGAGAAAATACCAATAAGCTGGCAGAGCTATCCATATGATTTAAATAATCCATTAATAACAAAAAAAAAAAGAAAGAAAACAAACTATATACTGAGCACAGTACCTTGTAAAACACCTTGTAAAAAATACCTGATTTTATGAAGGTAAAGGCTTAGGGAACAAAAACATCACATCTGTTACTGTTGAAGTGTTGTGCCATACAGAAGTCATGAGGCAAAAGCTTGGTGACCTTCTGTCCACGACCAGAGGACAAAACTTCTCATAAACTTAGGTAGAATCACATTATAGCATCTATTCTGATAGAAGTCTATTTCCTGTATATAGTTAAATCCATCTTTATTAAGGTCATAAAAACAAACAAAACAAAACAGTCTTATTCTAAGACTTCATAAACACCCAGGGCAGAGAACACAGAGCAGTTTGTAATTGCTCCTATTAAAGGTTCCATGCATCACATGTGACCTTCCCCTAGCAGAGCCTGGACGTGGACCCTCTACAAAGAGACCTCAATGTAATTAATACCCAAAATATTAGCTTATGTGCTGTGCAGCACTTCCCCTTGACTCTTGGAGTGTTCCCGGCAGTGTCTTAGCCCTGCAAAGTGATGGATCCGTTTGGTGTGTAAAGGCCAGGATCCTCCTGGGCTAGCAGGTCATCCTGGCGTTTGTTCTGTGCCGCAAAAGGGAAGGTTGTTGGAGATCAGATCAGTAAGTGAGAGAATCTTGAGTGAAGCGTATTAGCCTTGGCAAGGCGTTTGGATGGTGACAACTTAAAAAGTGTTGAGATAATAAATCTGCGACACAGACAGTGTTTAGATGATGTTATCTAAATGCTTTTTGCATTGTGAAAGTGTTTTCTCAGGGCTTTTCTCCATCGGTGAGAAAACAGTAAAGGTAATTAATGTTTATACTGAATTTCTCTGTGTGTATCTCATCTTTGAAACCTGGTTTCAAAAAAAAATCAGTAGAACCCAGGTCAGTAGAGAGGCAGTGTATTGATGTGTTATGTAATCATTAAAAGGTTTGGGCAGTTCTGGGTACTGAAGTTCTCGGTCAGTTAATTAAAAAAAGAAGGTGGGGGGAGGAGGCCAGGCTATATGATTGACAGTATCCATATCCAGGAAAGGTTTTGGGGATAGCACAGGCCAAGGACTGGTTCCAGGAAAGCAGTGGGAATAATGGCCCCCTTTTAGGGAAGAATGAAGAGGGTTCAGCCATATGGACACAAACTATTCCATGCCATTTCCCCTAAAGCCCCAAAAAGCATGTTTTTGTTTTGAGGCCGTTGATGAAATCCTGGATCCAGGTCCTTTCCTACACACTCCGTGTATGTGAGGAAGCTTTCTCTGTTAGCACAGTTGCCAAATAAGTCTCTGTAATACTGATTCCTGAACTGTGTATGTCCTAGAGAAATGCATGAGAGATCTGGGCAATTACAGAGTGCTCTGATTTTAAGGGTAGCCCATGTGTTGGAATGGAGGCAGTGACTAATAGGAAGAAGTAACTTACTCTATAAGCAAACCAGAAGGTGTTTTTTTTTCCCTGTTCCCTTACATTTTTGTTAATATTCATGGTGTTGTGGGAGCTCATTCAGATTCAGCTACAGCCTCACCAGACTATCTTAAGAGGTAATTTTAGCGCTCCTCTCTGGGCTGTTAAATTCTTCACACCTGTTCATGAAGGTTTGTGACTTTAGATGCATCCAGGTGCTGCCATCTCCTGTCCAGACCCTCCCTGTGAGCTGCCGGTAACCACCCTGGTGCCTTAGACAAACGCGGAGGGGAAATGATTTCATTACGGTCTCACAGAGTGAGTGCCCTGTTCCACCTCCGTGCAGAGCCTTTTCATGCTCTGGTTTTTTATAGTCTGTATCAAACAGGAGATTGATGTGAGTGTGTCTTTTACTAAGGTACGCAATCTATTGCTGCTGCTGCTTTTTCAAGATCAGAATTGCTAATAAAGTCATATTATGGTAATGTGGATTTGGAAATTTCAGAACTCAAATGTATTTTTGAGGGGAACTACAGTAGCAGTGCAATTTATACTTTGTAAAATATAGTTCATTACCCACATGGCTTTTTATACAGCTGCTTAAAGAAAAACAGGAGAGAAAAGGGTGATGTTCAAGAGACACAAATCTCAGGTTACACTTGTATTAGTGTATACCAAGAATCTCAACTCCTGTATGGTTTTTGAGAGGTTTTGGTTTAGTTCTTGTACGCAGTCATAATTTAGAGCAAGAAATAGATTTTTTTTTTTCCAAATGCTGCATTTGTTCCTCATGTGCACTAGTTCCTTCTTCCCTCAGCTTTTGGAGAACTTTGCTACCACATTCAGAAAAACTAGAGGTCAGGGTTGCTTCTCCCTAAATAATTCAAACTTGAAAATGTTCTAACAGGGTGAATGTTTACAAAGATAAAATTGTAGCTTTCAAAATGCATTCCTCTAAATAACCTCGAGCGTTAGCACTTTCGTTCTGCTCCCCTTCTGCTTTCCTGGCACTCAGGTCAGTTACAGTGTGCAGAGGGAAGCCTGCCCTGATGCTGCATGTTGTGCTGCTGCAGGTGCTTTACATGGTAAACCCATCGGATGTTCTTTCCGATCTGTGTAGCATAGCTTAAACTGAAGCCCAAAAAGATTATGAGAGGTCCACAATATTGTATTAGTGAGCTACTAAGCTGCAGGTTTTTAGGCAGCTCGAATTGTGTTTGGAGTAATGAAGATCCCTGTGGAAGTATCTGACAGACATGTTATTGGTTGCACACAATTAGGTGCCACTTTGAAAAATTGAATAATGTAAATACTATTTACTGGAATATTCTTGTGTATTATGAATCTTGTTTTGTTTACATAGCAAATGCAAAAAAAAAATTACAAAGGACTTTACGACATTGCAACATTTTTAGGACTTTATATTATTATTTCTTTTTAAAGAGAGATCTAAATCTATTTTGAAGAGCAGGTTCAAAATTAAGTGAAATGGTTAATAAGGGAGACAGTACTACAAGGAAGAAAATATTTATCACTGTAATTGCGGACTGATCAATTTTTTTTCTATTTCCATTAATAGAAGTCTTTCATTTAAGCAATGATTGTAATTTTAGTAAGTCTGTCATTGCATATAGTGGAAATATTCCAAAGAATATATGCGCAAGTATTTTGCTGGCTCAAGATCACAGTGCGCAACATTTTTCAGAGCTCAGCCTTAATGTAGCTATAGTTGGAAATAATTTATAGAATATTCCACCCAGCCCATGTCTGGGAAGATGACATTGTAACTGAGAGAAGCATCTCCTGCATGCAGAGAAAAGGAAGGATTCTAAAAAGATAATTGTGAGAAGGAGACAAGGATTCTGTAGCTGGAGTACAAATGCAGACACACATTCTATATTTTTTTTTTTTTAATAACATTTTAATGTAATAACATGATAAAGTAGCATCAAGAGAATAGGTTTTACTAAATCTCTGTTGAAATTTCCTGGTGGAAAACTTCTGAAGTTACCACCAACTTTAGTGGTACTGTTTGTGTGACTAAAAATAAAACAAGAGGAGGAAGAACCTGTCCCAAACTCTGAATGGTAGATAGTGGAATGAACCCATCTAAAGAATATTTCATACCAAGATCATGGTATTCCCTATAAATGTAGCTGTCACTTTCATAACATACAGAATTCTGATTGCCTCCAAAATGTTATTAATGCATCAGATGCTTCAGACTGATTCAGGTTTCTGATTTGGAACTGGTAGGGAAATCCAATGAAAAAATCCCCAACGTCTGCTGATCTGCTCCGGATGGTCACCTTGCGCTCGCGCGTTTGCTTCAAGAGACTTTTGTAGCCCCGTAACATTTCCTCTGGCAGTGAAGGCCCAAAAGCTTGATTTTTAAAGTGGTTTTGTATTCTAAAGTGGTTTTGCATTAATTCATACAAAGCAAGTGTATAATGCAGATATTGAAGCTTGGTAGTATTTTTATTATCGTATTTGTTCTGAACAGATAAGTCATAGCTCAAGGCAGTCCCACAGAGGGTCTAGAATGTGTGGAAATAGCCTGGAAGCTGTTTCTGGTGCCTCTGGTGCTGTGAATGTCAGGGAAGTGGGAAGCAGTGCAGAAATGATTAACTTCAAAAATCCATTGTCTGTTTTATGAATATGTAAAGATAGAGGTGAATGGTTATAAACAGCAATTCCCAGTGCTTGGTGAACTTCTTAAAGTTTTTAAGTTCTCTCCTGCGTGTGTTTTACTCAGAGATCTGTCTTGTATTTGCAGCGGGAGTGATTTCTGCAGCTTGGTATTTAAGGAATTGTGTGAAATGTCCTAAAGACAAGAATGTCAGTAAGCTGCGCCGTGCATGCCTGAGTGGGGTACATCACAGTGCGCCGCTGCTGTGCTCTTGAAATAAAATTCTTATTTGTTACTAAAGTAAATATTTTACTCATGATCTGCCAGAAGCTTATTAGGAGTATAGGAAGTCCCCAAGCCTTGATCTTTATTATTTTTGGGCTTGAAAGCTGAGCTTATAGCGGCAAGTCTGGCACCAGAGGGAGCATAAATTTTATGTAACTGCGGGTTGTGTTGCAAACGCTGCACGGCCGCCCCCAGGAGGACGGAGCAGCCGGGTGCTGCCGCCGCTCTCCGGGCTGAGCAGCGGGTCCCTCTGCGTCCCAGCTGGGCGGCTGTGCTCAGGTTGGACAGAGGGAAAATACTTCCGTGAAGGAGGTTGGTCCTTCTGTTGCAACTGAGCATATGATATACTTAACCATCCCAGCCTTTCTTGATGCTAATCAATAGCAATATTAATTGCAAGGGTTTTTTTTATTATTTTTTATTCTTTTATAATCTGTCATATTTGCATGAATGTAAAACAGGCTTCATATTATATTTTCATTTTTCCTATAATTGACTGCTTAAGTTTTCTATCTAAAGCTACTTAATTTCATTTTCTGACCTTAATGATTAATCACTGTGGCATTGGCCAGTATTCTTTTCCTTGCAAAAACAAATGAATCATTGTCTTCTAAAGTCAAATTTTGCCTTTTTCTTATTCTGACCGTGTTTATGGATGGCTGCGAGTGTTGCGTAAGATTGCACACGGTTTGTTCATGCCAGAGCAGTTTGCAGGAGGCTTGAGGGAGTCACTGTGTAGTCCCAGAAGGCACTTTTGCTCTCAGTTCAATAGCAGACAAGCAGTCTACACTGCGGAAAACTTCCAGATTCGGGAGATTTCTGTGTAATATCCTAAAGACAGGAGCGAGGAACAACTACTTTACAAATAGCTTTGCTCTCTCCTTTGGAAAGGCTGACCCGCTGCACACTCACCTATTTGCAGAGATTATACCCACTTGATCTTGGACCCGATTTCTCATCACTTTTTTATTAAGAGCTTCTTTATAATAGAGATTATCATCCCATCATCCCAGGAATCTAATGGATTTTGATTATACAGTTGAAGGGGTTTTTTTTCTTTTTTTATACTTCCTGTAGTCACAGAAATCCTTTCTGTATATGTTTAGTTTGTTTATTTTTCCTCCTGGCACAGGATAACCAGATATAAATAGCCAGCATTTGTGAGTCATTTTGCTCTCTCCACCTTGCTTGCCATATAAATGAATGATTAATTTAAGACTACAGCACTGATGACTGAATATTATAACTTGAGCTTTCTTTCTCTTGTGAAAATATAATAAAAAATTATTTTGTAGTTTTAAATGATTGCTGCAAAGTATTTCTTAGTCCAGGGTGATGGCAGCAAGGAAGTCTTAGTTTTTATTGTAAATGAAAGATAAGTAACCTTTTCTCTCCAAATTTTCTCAGCTGTCTCTTTGCTTTTGTATTGTTCTTGTACTTGAGGCTAACAGAAGGGTGGCTTGTGTTACAGGGCGAAAGCTTGTTTTACGCAATGTATAGAATCGCTCAGAGATTCAGCGAGATTAAAACAGCTACATAATCTAGACCATCAGGGTCTCGGTTTAAAAATAATCCACACTGGTAGAGCGATTGGTTGACTTAAATAGTAAAATGAAATTGTTGCAGTTGCATGTGGGAACAACCTTTGGGAAAGGTTGTTAAGAGCCGTCTTAAAAACACTCATTATGTTATAGCTGGCCCAGTGCCAAATCCAGCAACTACAGAGGTGTGTGCAGGTATTGTAGTGGGCAGAGAAATAACTGCATAATTGCCACGTCAGCTCTCTAAGTTTTCGGTTGATTAAGATGATTTTAAAAAAAAAAGGAAATGTTTTATTCTATTTTTCTTGTGGCTTTTTGACAAGGAAAACATAAAGAAATAGGGTAAAATAAAGCAGGAATGTTTTAAATACTGTTTGCTTTAAGCTATGTTTAATGATCAGTGGCAAATCCCTGGTTCGTCCTATACCATTGTTGGTTTCCTCTGATACTCGTGTCCTTTTATTTCCTGTAATAGCAGTGTAAGGTAAATGTCTTTTCTATTCCACTTCTCAGCCAGAATCCATTGTAAAATCACTGTTGAAGAATTTCCTTTTCATTCTGAACCTTTGTTTTTACTTCTTGAGTCCTGCTTTAAAATCCCATTTGTAATGGTTTCCCTTTAACAAGTAGGAAAACAAATCTTGGAAATGCACGTCAACACCCTTAGACCGTTTCTAGGGACAGTCATTGCAATGTACCAGCTTATCAATCATTCTGTGAATCTGTACTCCATGGGCACAAGTGGAAAACAGAAAGGTGTATTTTAATCCAATTTGGCCTTTAAGGCAGTGAAATCTCCACCTTCTACGAGTTCATTAACATGCCAATAAATCTGTTCCATCTCTGTCCCTCCAGTGAGCATTTGTCGTGCGCCTTCACGTTCTTTCTTCATGGGGAAAGCAATGTGTGCACCAGTGTGGAAATTGCTCAACACCAGCCAATCTACCTGATAAACGAAGAGCATATCCACATGGCACAGTCCTCCCCTTCGCCATTCCAAGGTAAGCCTGTATTTTGAGGTCGCTTTAGAACAGTCCGAGTCATTGGATCTGATCTGTAACTTCAATGTCACATGGGTACAGATAGCTAGTTCTGCAGTTGTGGAGTGTTTTTCTTGTGTAGCTTGCCAACTTTTGTAAAATTGGGGGAAATACAGTAGGGAGATTCAAAGAGCCATGACTCCATATTTGACAATGTCATAACTCACTTTTTTACTGACAACGTAATAACTCACTTTTTTACTCTTATGTTTTACGGAGGTAAGTTGCAAGTTATTCTATTAATGGTGCAGCTGTTATATCGTTGAAGTACTGTAGGGAGTGTTGTTTCTTTATTTTGCAGTTTTGGTGAGTCCTTATGGTTTAAATGGTACGCTGACGGGCCAGTCATATAAGATGTCAGACCCAGCAACCCGTAAATTGATGGAGGAATGGCAGTATTTTTACCCAATGGTGCTGAAGAAAAAGGAAGGGATGAAAGAGGAAGAAGAGTTGGGATATGACAACGATTTCCCTGTGGCAGTTGAAGTCATTGTTGGTAAGTTTCAGTATTCTGCCTGCAGGGTTATTTTTTTCCATACGATTAAGAAAAAAAGAAAAAGAAAAAAAAATCTAATTAATCAGAAACAGCCATTATAATTTTCCTATCTTCTCTTGTAAATCTCTTGACACTGGAACATCTGACTAGTTATCTTGCCTTAAGCTTCCGTAGTCCCTGTATCCCACATGCTATTATTCACACTGTCAGGCTACTTTTTTCAGCTCTGTTGTGGCTGTAGAGGGTTAGAAGACTTTTTATGAGTCTGTGAAATTCCTTAGGTCTTTGACTAATTGAAAACAAGCTGAAGGGGCTGTGACTGCTAAATATTATATTGTAAATTTAAGACTTATGTTGTTCCATTTCTTCGCAGGTGGTGTGCGGATGGTGTATCCATCTGCCTTTGTGCTCATCTCCCAGAGTGACATCCCTGTGTCACAAAGTGCTGCCAATCCTGGAGGCCATATAAATGTGGGACAGCAGGGGCTTGGAAGTGTGAAAGATCCTGCTAGTACCTGTGGGATGCCGCTCACTCCACCCACTTCTCCTGAGCAAGCCATTATAGGTACGCAATAAGCTCAAGAGGCTTGAGTTTTTACACATTTTTTTCATTAGTTTTTATATGGTTTACTGTTCATGGTTAATGAGGATAAATATGGGAACAGTAGTAAAGACTGAAAGTTTAGACTTTTTCTGTAAAAAGATCTGTGGAAAGTAAAGGCCTAGGCTTTAAACAACCCTAGAAGTTGGCTCATCTTTAAATAAAAAATGGTAAATTCGTTTCAGTTCAGTTTTCTGGAACTGCAACGTTTTGATAGTACATATACCTGAAAGCTAAAATAGATTTTCTCCCTACTCCTAAAGTGTTTCATCGCTGCACAAGACTGTACTGAATGTACGGGCATAATTAGCTGCTCCTGTAAAGATTAATGACGACACCTCACTAAGCATTCATGTTTATATAATAAAACTCTGTAAGTGCTAACTACTCGTTTTACCCAACACATCTGGATCTTAATTGGGACAAATTAAGAGAAATGCACTAGTCTCTGAAACTGATGATAAAAAGCTGAACTTCTCAAATGGTTTGACACAGGCTTTAGCATTGGTTTGATGCAGGCTTCTGCATCATCTGAGGAAGGCACAGGGAGTGCGGTATAATATTTGCTGCTTAGTTGTGTATTTTATCTGTATAGAATATGCCCATTTCAAGCATTTGAATTCATATTAGTTCTAATCTCAGACATTCTCTACATACCAACCATTTTATTTGGCAGACCTGAAGAACGGCTCCATACCATACTCCTCAGGGGCTGCTAAAAGCAGGTTGCCTAGGCTGGTGTTCAGATGTGGGGTCCTCCAAGGATGAGGACCCCACATCTCTGGGCAATGTCTGACCACTTGAGCAGTGAAAAAGTTTTTTCTTATGATTAAGTGGAACTTCCTATGTTTCAATTTGTGGCCATTGCCTCTTGTCCTGTCACTTGATGCCCCTGAGTCTGGCTCTGTCTCTACTCTCTCCCTCAGGTGTTTATACAAATTGATAAGATCGACCCTTAGGCTTCCCTTTTCAAGCATAAACAATCCCAGCTTTCTGTGCTTCTCCTTGTGACCTTTATTAGTAACACTTTACCAGGCAGTGGCATGTCTTAGCATTTGCAATTACCTCTTATTTGAAATGAAGTTCTCAGTCCATGTAAGATTCTCTATCTTGAGTCATTAACAAAATATTTGGAGTGCACTCACCGCTGGACAGCCTTCATCTGCCAGAAGCGTCCACGAAACGGTGAAGCCTCGTAGCATCTCCAGTACACGTTTCTCACAGAGCATCTGTTAGGATCTCCCATTCGATGTACATCAACGCAGTAATGAATTTAAGCATTGTTTGTGAAAGTATTCAAAGCAGTTGGAAGCTAAACACAAGGGTACTGTTTTGAACTTGTTGATTTGCGTCTGCCAAATTTTGCAGAGCAGAAGTCTCAAAGACATGAAATTGCTCCCACTTTCTGTGAGAGTAAGAAATCCAGATAGGGGGTAAGGAATGCTCTTGGTGGCCTCACTGAGGCATGAGGGAGCTGCAAAGCCTGCCTACCTTTTATTAGATGCTTCTGTCAGATCCAGGGGCTCAATCCTGAGGCAAAGAAAGAAAACAAGACACCATTGTTGTCCATTAATAGTTTCAAATATATAGGCACCTTAATGCTGTATATGAAGACAATCAGAAATATTCATATTGCAGAAAGACAATAAAATATGGAATTTCTCTCTGTTTTTAATATATAATATGCCATTAATGATGTAGAATATAAGATATAAATTCGCTTTGAATAGTGTTTTCCGAGGCAAATGACAGTTAAAATAAGCAAGACCATCGACTTCTAGGTAGTCTTGCATTGCAATGTCTTTGTGTATTTTCATATGAGAAGCTGCTATTATTTTTAAATGTTTCAGATTCCTGTTAAACTACTGTACTCTCACAAGGGGATTCTGTTTTAGAATGTCTTTAAGCTATTAGAATCTCTTAAAATATTCATATTGCTCAATCTGTCAGCCACATTTCCTGCTTGAAAAGCAGGATGGATTTACTAATTCTGAAGCTTTGTTCCAGTTGAACCTGATCAAAATGCATTTTATTGCAAATTATCAAGTTCAAAAACAGTGGTGTTTTTGCACCGTGGCATTTAAAAGCCAATGAAATATGATTTGAGACTCACAAGCTTCAGTCTAGCTCTATTTTTTGGGCTATATTTTTGATTGTCACTTTGCTAATAAGACTCAAATAAAAAGAGAAGCCCTAACCAGAAGGAACTTGCAAGTGAAGGCAAAAAGCAGCTACAGGGTCAGGCCTGTCTACAATATTACAAGCTGCGTTTTGAAAGTCACCTGACAGAAACCAGGAGAGTTATTATGTTAGAAGCAGTGGCACAGGGCAGTTAATCCTCTCAATGCTTCATCCTTATGGCTTATTAAATAGTGTCAAGCAGGAGGACAAAGTGTTCTGTACACTAACTTGACATTGCTAAAATGTGGCATATGCTCCCTTACTTCTCCAAGCAGTGCGCTGAGTATACAGATACTCAATCACGAGGCCAAATGAACCTGAGGCTCCCTCTACTGTTCTAGCTCTTGTTTTTAAAGATGCCTGTGCTCCAGTTGAGTTAATCTAACCAACAGCACGCTTCACAGAAGAAGAAACATCTGCTTATACAATAGCTAGTCAGGTTTCTGCATCACAAACAGAAAGAAATAAAGTGCAGAATGCAAATCATAATTTAAAGACTATTAACATGCTGGAATAATATCTTCATTTGTTATCTCTTTGATAAACATACAGTGTTACTGAGAGAATTTCACATACTATGTTAATAGTGTGTGTATTAGCAATTAACTATTTAACAACATCTATAATAGTATACATTTAAACTCTAAGATCTACCAATGAAATTTTGATTCTGATACTTCAATTCAAGCATAGGAACCAAGAGTTGAAAATGATGTTTTACATATAAAGTGTTGTACTCATCCACTTGTTTTTTTTTTCAGTGAAGTTTTACCTTCCAGTATAAAGAACTGCTTTGCTCTTTGAAATATATGTAAATTATCTCATATTAATACGCTTGCTTACTTTTAGAACCATTCATAATATAACAGTATTGATCTTTAAGCAACCGAACACTCTGTAACTTCAATATCCAAAAAAGGCTGTAAAAACAAGCACACAACCTCCATCCACAAAATATTTCTCAGAAGTGCAATTCAAGGCTGTAGACGACTTTCAAAACTACCTCCAGTTAAGAGGCAGAGAATGTTTTCTCACAGGAGGTGACTGCTTATACAACTGTATTCCAAATGTACCAATTTATGATTTTCAACTTCCTAGTCCCATCTTTGTTACTCGTAAGACAAATCTTCTTTTTAAATGTTTTTAAATGTAGTTTCATTCTCTCATATGATGCATTAAGCATTTATGTGTGAAAATGAACAACTTTGAAGTCAAATGGATGAGCTATTAAATGTGAATATTAACACCAGTGATAACATTTAATTTATATTGCAGGAGAAAGTGGAGGCTCTCAAAGTACTATCAGCCATTCAGCTGTACAGGAGGGCACCGTCAGTGTACACAGTCCAAAGAAATCAGGCAAGATTCCTCCAAAATTTCACAATCATATGGTCCACCGTGTCTGGAAGGAGTGCATTCTCAACAGGTCACAGTCCAAGTAAGAGAGCAGTTCTGATGGCTTTGCTTATTCATAATAGAAACAGATAACTGGAATTTTATTGCTTTAGATAATATCCTTCTTGATGGAAATCTTTTGCCAGTGATCAAAGTTAGTTATGAAGAACAGCAGTATCAAATAAAATTTGTTACTGTGCTCAGTATTACCATTGTATTTGCATCTGTGTGTCTTAATTGTGACTGTTTTTAAAGTTACATATTTATAATTTGTGTCTTCAGGTAGGTGCTTTCTGATTTATCAACTGCAGAGTTTTTAGATCCAGTTGTAGTTAGTACACTGAATGGTGGACGGCTGAAGAACAAGTAGTGTGTATTTGATATCTAGAACGCCAAGTGTAGTGTTGGGACAAGTCTACCAAGGATATGATGAAGCTCTTAGTATCATATTCTTGGAGATTTAAAATATATTCATAACATGATCTGCACATGTGGCCTAAAGTCTTTGTTTTTCTATTATTTTCACGCAGTTTCCTCATTAGACATGTCATAAACCTCTCGAGATTCAGTTTGAATTGCTTACCACTTGCTTTTTATGCTCAGACTCCCGAAAAAGATAACTAATGTATAGCTAATACCTTATATATAAATCAAAGTATAGGTTTTAAGATTGAGTAGAGAGAACTACTAAACAGAGATATTCAGGAGTGAAGTAGGTGGAAGTATCTGGGGGCTTTTTGAGTCTAACAGGTATTTATGCATATATATTTGTAAAATTTTATTTTATAAATGTGATAACTAATAAAATATTTTTTCCTCAGGAGGAGTCAAGTTACAACTGCAAATCTGGAGGAGGAAGTTCCTAACAATACTGTTTCTTGGGATTTTGTAGATCCAGTCCAAAGAGTCAGTTGTTCTTGTTCCAGGTGAGCTTTGAAGAGAGTAAACATTTGTGGATTGTTTTGAAAGTGTTCTTTTTAATTCAAGCAATATGAAATAGGCTTTTAAAAGTGAGGTATGTTTTAGCTGAGAGAAAACTGATATCGGAGTTAAAATTGTGGTCGTCAGTCATAATTAGGTGATCAATATGAATCTCCTCTTGTCTGCTTGCAGCAGTCAACTTGAGTGGAAGAATGGTTACAGAATAGAGAATGGTAGAACTAGGGACTAGGATGACAGAAACATTTCTCATTGTATTCAACTCATCCTTCTGGTTTTTCAGAGGTGTGAGCTTTGTCACCTTTACCTTTGCCTACTCCAAATCCTGGAGAAATGATCCTCATGATGAAGGCGGGCAGAAGCTCACACCAAAAATTATGTTTAGCTGGCTCAGAGTTACAGGTAGTTTGTCATGTTTCAGAGCTCCTTATGTAGAGACAGTGCTGGTCTCCCTTTTGGGAGAACAACAACTCTGGAAATTACTCCATGTACCACTGGTCGGTTTGCCATGCTTCATCAGACCCTCCAAAACACCTAAGATACCAGAATTTGCAGCATGGTCTACTGCTGTCAAAAAAAATCGCAGCTCGCATGCACAGACATTTTAAGAGTTTATTAAATCATCTCTCATCTTGATAAATCCTTAAATAAAATTACAGCACTACTCACGCAGGAACAGCAAGAATCACAGTCAACACAATGGTCAGTGACGCGGCAGAGCTGATTCTCTGCTTTTGGGTTGGTTGAGGCATGTCTGTGGGCTTTTTGTTTTAGCAATTATACAGATTCCAGAATAATGATGTTAGTAATAAAACAAATGCATTGTCTAGCCAAATCTTTAAGTGTGCTGTCTGCCAGCATGGTCCCTGTGGAGCTTTCTGCATTTGGAATAAATTTGGCTGTACAGAGAAATTCATGAATATGGTAGACTTGTGATGGCTCAAATGTTGTTGATTAGAAATTCCCATTGTCCAAAATGGAATGAAGCAAGGTGGTACCCTTGTACCTTTTGTGTTCAACTTCCTTTATAAAATAGATTGTTCTCTCTGCATTTAGAAGAAGAGAGAAATGAATGTGCAGGAATGTGTGTCATACAGAGGGCAGAATACTCAACCTGGACAGACTGTGCTGTGTCAGAAGCAGGAGTGTCTTGCAGCCTGCTCTTTGCCCTGATTGCTTGTTGCTTGTATGTATATTCCAAATGAGAAACAGATAAATGTTTTGTCACGATGCCATGCATTTTCTATAGAGAACTGGAGTCCAGCCTCCCCTGGAAAGCATGGCAAGCCAGTAGTGGACAATGGAAACCTCGATCTATAAATGGGTTCAGTTGCATTTGTAGTTTGAAGCGTCTCTCAGCACTTCCACTGTTAACTAAATCATCCTGGAGTTAGTAAAATCCAGCACAGCAACAAGGAAACAAAAGAATTTTGTTTAAAATGAGGGAGGTGCCTGACTTCAGAGCAATATGTGTGCCATGCAGCTTTCTGTAGAGCTGCAAAGGCTGGACAGCTGACAAAAAGCCAACTAATTGTCTAATTGTTTAGTTACACCATACCCATTGTATGTGCTGTATGAATGTCAAGATATGATCATAATGGGGATTCCTAAA
>JAWLRI010000709.1:2897790-2944469 GCA_034781795.1 Crypturellus tataupa | reverse complement strand
CTAATTGTTTAGTTACACCATACCCATTGTATGTGCTGTATGAATGTCAAGATATGATCATAATGGGGATTCCTAAAGAATTGTGCTCTGCATGAAATTGAATCTTCTGTAGACCCAACTTTGTATGTTGAACAACAGACTGTCTAAATTAATTTTCTAGAATGCGTTAGAATAAAGCGAATGATGGAGAATTAAATCAATGAAATGTTTAAGAACATGCTTAGGGCAAATCTTCAGTTATTAGGGCATCAGCTGGGCATTATGTTTGATTGCAGCTAAAGACCATCTGCTGTGGCAGAGAAATTGCAGCATGTCCTGGTAACAGCAAAATCTGCAAATCAAACCAGGAAAATACTACACCATGGTGAAAGGAAAAAGATGTAGTAATAAACACATTAAGTTGTAGATACTCCATTTGGCAGCCACTGGGTACTACAAACTACTACAGTTTTCCCATAACTAGGTTATAAAAGCAGAGTTGGTTTTTTACAGTCACATGAACTTGAGATGTCTTGTGTTTGTGATAAGCATAAATAACAAATGTTTTGTTCTGTCCTAGTTATTTTGATTTATAAAAAGAAATCAGATGGAGTGATTTATATTTCCTTGTGATAGTGATGTGCTATTTATTTTTAAATGCTATTTAAAATGCTATTATATTATGTATATACTTTAAATGGTTATAAATGTTATAGACAATACATCTTTCAACTTATGTTATGTTTTTCTTGCACAAAAAAGGCAAGTAAAAATTCAAACTGGAACCACATGTAACATGGTCAAATAACCAACCAAGAAGTTGTAGAGAAAGACACTGAGTTAAACATCTTTATTGGAACATCCTCGGGACCATCTGCTATACAATAAAATTGCTGTTTGGCACTACCTGAAATACTGAAATTCAGCCCTGTGCTTCCCATTTTAAAAGATACTGGGTATAAACTGAAAAAAAACACATTTTAAAATCTGAAGCTTATAAATATAATGTTTTGCTGCCTTTGGGGTTTTGAAGTATTTTAAAATATTTCTTCCAGCTGTATTCATCAGTTCATAGTTTCCTCCTTTTTTTGACTATATTTATACCTATTTTTCCTTAGCTGGTTTGGAGGAAACTGCCGTGGAAGCAGCATGCTGTGTATCACATAACTAATTTCCGATCCCTATCTTCTGTAACAGATGTTCCAAACTGTACCAAAGTAGTAGAGTAGTTCCACAGTCATTGGTCTGTTTGCTATCTTTCTTTAGGGTGATGAAAACAACAGTAGCCTGATATTTTTTTCTTTATATTATCTTCCATCTGAGCATTTCTACGCTTTCTATAAGTGTTAAATCCTTCTTCCATAGATTTCTATTATCTGGAGTCTGTCATCCTCCACTTTATAGGCTGGAGAACCTGCAGCCAAGCTGGGTTGAACGGCCTTGTCCCAGTCGCGTGACCACTGGAAGCTGTGGAAGCATCAAGAATAGATACAAGATTTCCTGATGCTCCTCTTTGTTTTTGTTCTTGTTGTTTTGTTTTTATTAGACAACCTTATAAAATTCCTTTTTTTCTGTTCCCTCTTTCAGGCATAAGGTTTTCAAACAGCGTTGTGCTCCTGGCTCCAGCCGTCCCCCAACGATAACCCAGCCAGGATTTAGCGTGGGAACATCGTCGTCTTCATCATTGCCACCTCCTGCCTCTTCAAAGCACAAAACGACAGAAAGACAGGAAAAAGGAGATAAACTGCAAAAAAGGCCTTTGATGCCGTTTCACCACCGGCCCTCTGTGACTGAAGAGCTATGCATGGAGCAGGACACATCAGGACAGAAACTGGGATTAGCAGGAATGGAACCCTCTTTGGAAGTCCCTAGCTCCAGAAAATACGAGAAGCCGCTCTCCATACCTGCTAGAAATCCGAGCAAGCAGATTAACATGAATCCTATGGATTCACCCCGTTCCCCTACATCCCCTCTGCCTCCCACTCTTAGCCCCCAGCCCAGAGGTCAGGAAGCAGAGAACCTGGACCCGCCATCAGTCCCTGTGAACCCAGCACTCTACAGCAGCGGGCTGGAGCTCCAGCCCCTGCCCAGCTTAGACGACAGGACGATTCTTGTTGGACAGAGGCTGCCTCTGATGGCAGAGGTCAGCGAGACAGCGTTATACTGCGGGGTAATTCACAACAGCGACTCGCTAGACATGTGGAGGACCTACAGTGTCCCACCAAGTGACGACCCAGAGTTCAGGCCGCCAGATCTTCCTTGTGAGAGATACGATGCCAAGATGGAAGTGAACTTGGACAGCACAGCACTGAAAAGGTAGGAAATGACATTGTTCTGAGCCATGGGTTTATGAAATTCCAGTCATGACCACCCTGTTTTCTGTTGTAACCATGTGGCTCCCTGTAGCCTCAAAACCTTAAGGGTGATGTGAGTGTAGATAGCAGAGTTTAGCTGTGACAAGTTTGCGTAAGAGCGATAATTGGTAGGAAGATAATTAATGGAAAGATATTTTTAATAGCTGTTTCTGAACATATTTTTTATACTCCCAAATAAAAATTCTGCAATAAGTAAAGGCTGTGTTTTAGCATTAAGGATGCTCTATAATGCTGTTAATGTTAAATACTTCAAAAGAAATTTAAAATTTTAGTATTCTTCATCTTTTTAATATTTGGCTTTTTGTGGGACATTATCAGAGATGATAAATCTGCTTTTGTAATCTCTATGAAAATAATTAGAGCAAGTGTAATGCTTTTTTTTGAACTTACTTCTGAGTATTTTAAAAAATAAGATCTGTGTTCAGTTTTGCAACCTTGCAGTTGCATCAGTGTTGGGTTTTAACAAGACAGAGGACAGACAAAGCTGGGTTTGGCTCTGTGCAGGCTCTTCAGTGCCGTTTATCCCATTGCGTAGCTTGGAAGTTGCACCTTGCCACACTTTTCATAAGTAATAACTGATACAATGTTATGAAATACCACTTTTTTGTAATGGTTTCAGTATTGTGAGCTCAGTATGGGAGCTTTGCAATTGATAGTAGCCTTACTATTAACTTCAGTCTGTGTAGGCTTGAAACTTGAAAAACGCCAGCAAACTTCGGGCTTTTTTTCCTCCCCACAAAAAAAACAGTTTATTATCTTAGAAATCTTACCATAGAGGAAAAAAAAACACTCATTGTCTTTCTCAGTGGAGGGTATGAAATACTTATGCAGTTTTAATATTCAGGAAGATGTATCTTTTTAACCACTAAAATTTGGAAGCTAAATTAATGTTATGCAGACTTAAAAACAAAAATTATCTTTGCATTCAGACTGCATAATAAAACATAATCAAAGGGTAGTTAATGAAAACAATTAAGGTAAAATCAACTGAGGAAGATTTTTTGAGTTATGATAAAATTAATTTTGGTAATTATTTTGTAGTTTGATAGGTTGAAAAGGTTATGTGCACTTCAGAATATTGTGATTTATATTATGTCAGAACAATTGTGTGGTAAGAGTGTGATTTTTTTTTCATTGCTCCAAATTAGAAGTCCTCAACATAGTGAGAAGTGAAGGGAAATGTATGTATCATTTCTGTTGTATGAAGGAGGATGGAGTAGAATATGGGCTGTGTGCGTAACAACTACAGATCTGCAGAGTTTTTTTGGTTTTTTTGCTGCAAAAGGCATGTTTGTTTTGCTTCAACATGATGACGTCTGTTTATTTTTTTACTTTCAGGCTTTTAGCACAACCTAATAAACGATTTAAAATTTTGGAAGACAACAAACCAGTGCACATGCTGAACTATCTCGACCCCTTGCCTCTAACACATCAGCCTGGAGAGGGCTTGGGAGATGCTAGTGACCCCTACACTTTTGAAGATGGTGACATAAAGTACAGCTTCACTGGCAATAAAAAATGCAAACTTGGGGCTGAGAAAGATCTTTTGAAAAAGAACAAGGTAACCTGTAATCTGAGGTCTTTAACATTCTGATTAGGTTTCTTTTACTTAGCAGAGTACAGCTCTTGGGAATGCACAAATCTATTCCGCAGATCAAACTCAGAGGGATATGTATTTCGTTATTGCACAGGAAAAAATCTTGCTCCAGTTTGGCAGTACCGTGTCTTTGAATCAGTAATTGCTGGTTTATATATCTTCCTTCTGACCAGCAGCAGATTCCCGACATAAGCTAAGAAATGAATAGTTCAAGCCTTACGTTCACTTGTAGAGATGTAAAGAGGAAAGAACTTGCTGCCTTTTTTTTTTTTTTCGGTAATTCTTCCTTCTTTTTTCTCCAGCCTGACATATCACCTCCCTGCAAAGCTCACATCTCTCCAGCCCAAATTCATCTTTCCTCCCTTGGGCAAAACCTCTTTAGCTTTCTACTGAGTGCATTTGTGACAGGGATACAATATTAATTTGAAAATTTCCTTCCTCGTGGAGGTGGAGAGTGATTTGATCCTCATTCCTGGGCTCTTGGCTGCTGCAGATGTATAATGTTTCCCCCTCTCTGTTTATTTTACCCATTGTAATGCTACTTATTGTGTATAGACAATATATATTGTGTATATTATCTGGCTTTTCTTCCTCATTTGTTCCTATAGATAGCTGCCGCACTTAAAATTCTAGGAGGTGTGTTTTCTAGAGACAATGAGCATGTTAATTATCTCTACTGGTTATCTAATTTAATTGATGTATATAGTATCCTCTATAATTGATACGCAGTATTACTTCATATTTTTCCTGGCATGTAGATAAATTGAAAATAACTGTCCTTCTTTGTACTTTAAATGTTCCAGGCTTCTCAAAAGTGTTGAATCAAGAGCCCTCCATATGACTTGGTGTAGAAAAGCTATTAATATGACAGGTTATTCTTACATAGCTTAAATTAACATTATGAAATATTCTTGCATTCTGCGTATAGTCAGAAGATGGAATTGGTACCAAGGACATGCCCACGGCAGGTCATTCTGCGCCAGTGCCTGACGGGAAGGATGCCATGTCTATTTTCAGTTCTGCTCCTAAGACAGGTGAGTAAAAGTTTATTATTCACTCTGCAAAATCAAAATACTCAAAAGTCTCACACTAAACATTTTACCATGCCATGGGATATACAGACAGCTGTCTGAGCTGGATAAAAATATTAAAAAGAAAAATATTTATGTTATTCCAGAAAGGGAAAGCAGAAAAAAAGTTGAGCAGTAGCTGAGTTTATTCTTTCCTGGTTGGCTTTTGGTGTTTGACTAAGACTTCAGCACGAGTTTCCACTACAGCAAGGATATTTCCAAAATACATCTTAGAGAAGGGCCCTCACTGATTCCTGCTTCTTCCCTGTTTAGAGTGATGAGTATAAGTAAAGACACAATTTTGTTTGCTATGTTTGCTCCTGTTTCTGATCAGTTTTTTCCTTTTCTTTTTCCTTTGTTTTGATAGATACCCGGCAAGACAATGCTGCAGGCCGAGCAGGCTCTGGTAGCCTCACACAGGTGACAGATCTGGCTCCATCACTTCATGATTTAGATAATATCTTTGATAATTCAGATGAAGATGAGCTTGGTGTAAGTCTTTGTGGGACTGAATGTTCTGTAGATTTAAACCCTGGCGAAGAAGAAAGATGTTGGAATCCTAGTGGTGGGCAGTCTTCCCTAATAGATAGAAGAGAGCTCTGCCAGGTAGGCAGGCTTGCACGTGTACCTAGCATGAAGTAAGTGCAGGTTTCTCTTCAAGGAGAAACCATCTGTATAAAACCCAGGAAGGTTAGGCGATATCCTAGATAAAGGCTTGTGTTGTCTGACAGGGTTTTTTTTTATTTTTTCATTTATGAGAGGCACCGATATACTCTAAGGAAACTGCCACTAATTTTCTCTCCTAGTCATTGCAAAGCCTGGCTACAAGAATATTTCCCTAGGAAAAGCAATGCAAGTTGCATTAAATCTGCTTTGTAGTCTTTAGTTTTTGTCAGGGTTTTGTGTTTGTTTCTGTGAGCTATGGAAAAAGATGTTACTTTGATTAATTGAGGATATGTACTTCTGCATTGTCTGAGAAGCTGCCCAAAGAAAAATACATTTAACTTACAGTATTTCAATCATTCCATGCAGTAACACTCTGAAGGAATTCTCTGTTTCTTTCTGTGCCTATAACTACTTTATTTTTCTACAAAGAGAAATAGCTTGTTGAATACTATAAAATACAGTAGGAAAAAACAGTTTACATCAAGTAACTTCTGCTACTTTGATTTACATCAAAGCTACTGGACAGCCAAAGATGAGAGTAATTACTGTTTTTAAGCTTAATCTAATCTGGCCATAATGATACAGAAGCTGATCCTAAACTGACTGATGAAGACAATATGGTTTGAAGGTCTAATGTCTGCTTCTTGGCAGAACTTTATTTTACTAGCTGTCATCCACGGCTTGTTAAGTATGTTTAATGAATCCCTAGGTCTCTTTTATTTGTGCTGTGGTTTTACGCACACACCTAAGATATTGCATCTAATATGCAAGTCTACTAGAGGACCATTCTGGCAAAAAAAAATACATTTACCTTTTTGTGTGCGGTTGCTGCTGGCTTGCAAAGACCTCACGTTCCTCCTGTCTTAAAACACGCAGCGTGTTGAGCTGTACCCTGTAGTAGTCTGTGTGCAGTGTCTACACTACACACAATATTACCCTTGATGCTGTGTTCTCTTTGTAGTGCCCCAACCTGGAAGCAGGTGTTGTAGTCATGTTAATTTTCACATTTTCAATATGATTCATGTAAATATATATATACATCTATATTTATACATGCATGTGTTTTCACCTGTATGAATGTGCAAATATCTCCAAGACGTTTTGTTTTGATTTTAATGTTGAAAAAGATAAAGAAAATCCAAACTCTTGATTGGGAGAGGGGAAGAATGTGTTAATCTAATGGAAAAGTACATTTTTTGCTCTTTTTTTGGAAAAATCTCTTTCAGAGGCTTTCAAAAATTTTAACAGCTTTAGAATTCTCTTTTTTTTTTTCTTTTAACATGCTACATGATTATTCTTTTAGGCTGTATCACCAGCTCTTCGGTCATCAAAAACACCTGCAGTGGGGTCTGATGAACGCCCTGTAGGGAAGGATGGTAGAACAGCAGTACCTTATCCACCAAGTAAGTAGCAGCAACTGCTCCCCACTTTGGTCACAGTTAAAATTACCTCCTAGCTGCTCTACTAACTGTTTTGCAAGAAACTTGCAATGTCCCTTTTTCAGGATTAAGAGCTAGCGTGCTTATTTTCTTCTGTAATTCCTAGATGCCAATATTAAACAAGGATAAGCTGGCTTTAATTGAAACAGTGGATGGTAATATAGACATATTTTTAATGTGCCTTCTGGGATTTGTGATGTTAGTCTTCTCGCATTATTGCCTCTGATTAGAAGCATGGAAGGGAGTTGTTACAGTTCCTGTAGAAGCTATCCCTGTAATCTCAGTTCAATATTTAATCTCAGACACTCACTTATACCATTACTGTATCCATTTGAGTATAAATATATCCATTCATTATACAGTTATTCAGATTTTAAAGCTGTGATTTACCACTTGGCCTTTATACTGTAACCTGTCTTAGAAAGAAGCTGCGTTTAACATAGGGCAATTTCAGACTAAAACCACCTTCGGGCTTTAATCTAGATATGGAAGTATATGAGGAGAATAGAAGTATTAGACAGATTTTAACCCCTTGTGGAGGGGATGTTTATGGTAGAAGTAAGGCTGGTGCAGGCCATTACATAGGTAGTACCTGAAAGGTACTGAATAATACCTTTTGGAGGGCTGTGCCAACAACTTTCTGGAATTGTAACTTTTAAGGTCTTAAAGACATATTTTTTCTAGGTTTATTTACCTAAATCACATTTCTTTGAGCATGTGTGTGTGTGTTTGCACATGTGTGAGGAGGGAAGTGAGATTTTTTTCATATGATACTATCCAGCCAAATTATGCATTACAGATTATGTGATGAGAAGGATATTTGATCCTGTGACTACTATAAACAGAAATCAAATTTCTCTGCAAATCATTCTTTAATGCCTTCTCATTAACTTCAGCTGGTAATGAGAACAAATTGAGGGGAAAAAAGCATGGTGTCAAGGAGATGAATCAGTTTTATGAACCCATAAAGGTTGTACTGATTTACTCAAGTGTGCAAGTCTGAAGTATATTGAGATTGGATTTTGACAGGTTTAGCTGCTCCATTTCTAAAATATACAAGCCTTTTTCAGACATGACATGTGCAAGTGAATAATGCTGGTTGGTCAGTTTGAGGGTTGAGTGTTTGGGGTAATTAAACCTTTCTTCTTCTTCTTTTCTTTTTTTTTTTTTGGATGAACCTGCACTGCAGAACTTTGCTAACTGGAGGTTAGCAAATATGAGAAAACCATGTACTACTGAGCTGTATGAAATAAGCTAAATGAGAGACTCTCCTTTGTTGTTGTTGTTTTGTAGTTGTCTCCCTTCAACACCATCTTTGAGGCATAACAGGATCTGCAGGGAACTGAAATGCCTCGTACATCATAGCAAAGTCCTACTGACTACACTTCATTTGAACTCTCTTTCCTTTTCCAAAGGCAGTACTGATCCAGATGGCAATCAAGAGTAGAACGTACTTCGTTTTAGCATCTGATGGAAAATAGTTTTTTGTCTTTTTTTTCATTCTCTGGATCCTGAGTTTTCAACAGTTGCTCATCCTGTATCAGGACAATATTAAATTTTTCACCTAGCTTCAGGAGGATCTCTCCTATTTGAGTTGTTCCACTCCATATAAAGAACTAAATAGGAAACCAGCTGTCTCATCTCTGTGGATGAGAGAATCAATTTCAGATTATTGCACAGTTAAGGCAGAGCAGGGAAAGAAATCAAAGCTGCAGCATCCTACAAAAATATACTTTAAACTACAATGTATATGAATACATTCACTGCTAGATGAATGCGCTCACATACTGTATGTAATTTTAATTCCATCACTTATTTCTGTCCTTCATAAGGAGTTATAGGAAGCAGCAACATTTTTCAACAATGAGTTTTGATTCCTACAACTCAGTGTTTTCCTGCCAGATATTCTTCTCTGTTCGTTATGCATTATTCATAATCTTTAGTCTGCAAGAGTTAGTGCATAACGGTATGTCTTTGTGCCGAACCAGACAGGGCTGGGGGTGTGTAAAGGAATGGGAGTGAGCGTTCAGTCTGTCAGAATCACTCCTAGAAGAGACACCTAGGGGAGTTCACCGCTCTCTAATTTGAGTATTTTAACAATGAATTCTCCAGAGTGATCATTAAGTCAGGAGGATATCTGTTCTAATTCAAGTAAAGAACAGATAATATACGTTCTGAATTTTAAGCAAAATAAAGAGAAAATATAACTGAAAATGCAAGATTTTATTCTAACTTCCCTTTGCTTGCGTATGCTACATAGTACTTGGTTAAACTTTTCTGTTTTTCTTTAAAAAAAAAAAAGACATCATGAATGATTACATTATATTAATTTTACTGAGAGGTGATTTAGGGATGGGATTTTCCTGGCTTAGTGTCTAGTAGTGCAAAATTCTTATTTTGAAGCTTCCTTTGAGGCTTATTTGTGATTTGCTAATGCCTGGCATTCTAATATCCAACCAAAAGTGTCTGTGTTTGTTGTTGCTAGCAACAGTGCTCCTTTTCAGAGTTTTTGTCACTATGGAGCAAATACTGCACTGCAGTGACTGTAGGTCAGTGAAAAAACACAGCTAATTGCACAAAAAATCAGAAAACCTCCGTTTTGGGATTCAGTGGCATTCCAGAAAAGCAAAGTAACTGTCTGAATCTCCATAGTAACAGTTGCTGGGGTGAACTTTATTAATGTCAATTATTCTTTTTTATTATGAAAACATTGGTTAAAACTGTTATGTTTACGTCTATGTGTATTGCAGTTCATTGTTGCTACTGAACAATGAGTTTGCAAAGCATCCTTAGGAATTGTTGGAATTTATCCTTAACTCTTAACTAGTGTCAGAACCATAGCAAATCTCTAGAATCTTTTCTAGATGTAAACGACTGAAATAAGGGCCAGTGCCAAGCTGACCTCCCCAGTTTTATTGGTTTTACTTGAGAATTTATATTTTAATTACTAAGTGTCTTATTCCATCGTATTTAGCTGTGGCAGATCTCCAAAGGATGTTCCCAACACCACCATCTCTAGAACAACATCCTGCTTTCTCCCCTGTAATGAATTACAAAGATGCAATAAGCTCAGAGACTGTGACCGCCCTGGGAATGATGGAAAGTCCTATGGTCAACATGGTTCCAACGCAGCTTGCTGAGTTTAAAATGGAGGTGGAAGATGGATTAGGTAGCCCTAAACCTGAAGAAATTAAGGTAACAGGCCAAGGATGTCACTGTCGTGTAGCCTTATCTCTGTATGCTTTGTATGCTTTTTTATAAACATGTAACTTGTAGGATGCCTAGCAGATTAGGTTAACAAATGTGAATTGGATCCCTATAAAGTATGTATCAATCTGTAGCTGGAAAAACAAAATCCATCTTTATAAAACAGTTTTTTAAATGTTTCCCTAGTTTTAACTACAGTTATTTGTGTTCTCTCACGATAGGTATAGCTCTGTAATGTTTCTGGGTTCCTCAGGAACCAAACAATATTGTACATCAAGTGAGTCTATTGCTTGGCAGAAATAATGTATGTATATGAAAAGCATCATGCTTGTGACTATGTAGTACTTAAATGCTTTCTTCAGATAATTTTTCTGTAGCACATTTTACGTATAGCCACTCCTTGTTGCCAGTTTCTGGGACAGAACTAGGATAAAATCATGCATGTAGAAAGGCTGCCTTTTTCTCTCTGAAATGTTGCCTTTTTTGGTTAGGGTTGAAAATCACTGAGAAAGCCCAGGGGTTGAAAACTTGCTCTGTTTCTTCTTCAGCTGATGTTACTTCACAAGTTGTAAGGCCAGATGGGACCATTCTTATCTGACTTTCTGTATAACACAGGTCAGGTAATGTCACATAGTTACTCCTATATTGAGCCCTATAGTGTTTCTGAATGAAGAAATATTTTAAAATGGGGTCTCTGCTATGGGGTACTAGTACTCACCTCCCCTGCTTACATATCAAGATGTATCCATTTTTTCATAGCATCACATAAAAGGACTTAACATAAGCACCTAGTCTACATTGATATGTATTTCATTGTTCCATCGTTAGCACACGTTAACAGGTAGGTTAAATCATTCTGCCTGACTGTGTGTATTCTGCATTACTTACTTTTTGGCCAGTTTCTGTCACTTTTGTCAGATGTTATCTTTATCATATTTCCATGAGTATAACTTGAGGATTATTTATTTAAAAATGAACGTGTCCTTGTGGTTCAGCAGTGCAAGCTGGGTGTATGCAGGTAATTAAAAGGGAGATCTACATGAGAACTCAGTCTTCGTGGTAGGTCCCCAACACCACATTTTACAGTCTAGTTCTTCTCTTTCAAGCCCACTTAGTCCCAAATTCCCCCAAGCCTGTTTCGATATTTCTAGCCGTTTGTTTTCCCAAGACCCTTATGCTCCTGTTCACATTGTTCTCCTGTAAAGGCTGGAATTAGCCAAGGGCTGCTTTCCAAGCATCTGTACAGCCGAGTGAGCCATATATACAAAGATACAGTATTTACAATACAGCACCTGCAGCTGCATGGACAAGAAGTGGCTATATATTGATCTGGGAATACTGATATGCAATCTAATCTGGGTATAAAATACTTAGCTTGGAATTAGTAAATTTTCCTGAATGGCAGCAATGAAATAACTTAGGCAGAAGGTAAAGCCCAGGCAAACAACACAGTGGTGT
This sequence comes from Crypturellus tataupa, assembly GCA_034781795.1. Classification (NCBI taxonomy): domain Eukaryota; kingdom Metazoa; phylum Chordata; class Aves; order Tinamiformes; family Tinamidae; genus Crypturellus; species Crypturellus tataupa. The sequence continues at coordinate 2,932,678 of JAWLRI010000709.1, read as the reverse complement.
TCCCCTTAATAGCATTCAGATATAGCCCAGGGAGAAAATAGGGCAGATTGTTGCATTCAAGCGTTTTGTGTTTGGGTAATGAGAAAGTGTGAACCAGGAGTTACCAGCTCGCAAGGCTGCAAAGTGCCATGCAGCCCGTGGAGGAGCTGAGCTGCTAGTGAGCTCTTGCAAGGAATTCCACTGAGGAAGGGAGAGGCTCTTTGCCGAAGGCAGTCAGTTCCCAGAGCAGCCCTCCTGAAGACAGTTAAGCACCTGGTAAGCTAGACATGCATAAAGCCTGCTCTGTTGTTGCAAGATCGCTTCTTTGTTTGAACATGATAAATTGAAGGCACAATAAGAAAAAGCATCTTAGAAGCTTTGCTGGTGTACAGTTATCCACTCTCTTTGTATACTTTGTATCTTCTCATAATTTTGCTGCCATTACAGAAGATTGAAATGTTTTGGATGAGGTATGTTGTATGTAAATATGGAACAACACTTCTTCCCCTTGTCACAGACTTTACCTGTTTTTTCCTTCCATTTGACTAGCAATATCCTAATAAATAGGATAATTTGGGACTGGAAAGAAAGTATGCACTGGGACTTGAGCTTGAGATTTCTTGAGGGGGACAGGTTTTAGTGCAGCATTAGTGCAGTGAAAATATTTTAATCTCCCTAACACCCATCTTTACAAGCATTAAAATATATTTTAAATTGCTCCTGATAACATTTCCAACAGCACAGCTTTTAAGTGTGTTGCACCTGCTCATATGCACTGATGGGAAACAAGCGCCTAAACCCATTGCTAATCATTTTGAGAACATGCAAGTACATTTCTTGGGCTTGAGTATTCAGCAGCTGAGGTAGTGATCACACATCCCTCATCTCAATGCTTTAAACAAGGTACATTGGGAAACATGGCAAGGTCTAGCGAGGTACTAAATACTGAAATTTGAGCCTGCTGTTACTGTTTTAATAAATACTGTTGCTTTGTAGTAGTGTCTCAAAAGGATTAGCTCTTTTCTAATGAAAGAAACTTTGAATAGTTTTAGAAATAGAAGTTTTTATCCTGGTTCTCTGCAAATAAACTTAAGATAGTCGCTTGAAGTCCGGTCTGGGTGGCTTTAAATGAGGTTTTGGAAACAGTGCTAGTGATAAGGATCCACTTTTACTAATGGGATTATATTAATTCCCGAAGGGAGTGTTATTTAGAGAGGCTGACTTAAGGCCCCTGGGGTTTTTTTGGAGAGTGATTCGGCCTTTCTGTGATCAGTATAGAAGTCTTTCAAAGATCAGCTTTTAAGCACCTAAATTAGGTGCTTAAAGTTACATAATCTGAATATTTCATAGTGTGCCATTTAATTTTCAAACATTTCATATCTTAAATGAATCTTAAATGAGTAACATAATTGTGAAATGTTCTCATATTAGTGAAAGTCGTATAGTACCTCAGTGTGATAAGAAGTGCCAGCTGTATTCTGTGAAGAAGCTGGTTCTGAATGTTTCATGAGATGAATAGACATAATTATGAAAAAAAATGCAGTTATGTATGGTTCAAAAGCGTGAAATTATTTTTAATTTAAAATAATTGTTTAAATATAAAGCTCAACCTTACCATGTTGTTGTAAACGATATCACTTGGATGTTGCAGGATTTTTCGTATGTGCACAAAGTTCCATCATTTCAACCTTTCGTGGGCTCCTCCATATTTGCCCCCCTGAAGATACTGCCAAGTCAGTGCCTCCTACCTCTGAAGATACCAGACGCCTGCATTTTCAGGCCTTCTTGGGCAGTTCCTCCTAAAATTGAACAACTTCCTTTGCCACCTGCAGCCACTTTCATCAGAGATGGCTACAAGTAAGTACTGCGTTGCAGGATGCCTACATTAAAGTGATTAGTTAATCAAAATAGTTTTTGCATATATTAAAATATTTAACTAAGTCTTAACACCATCAAATAACCTGAACATGTATTTTAAAGCTTTTATATGTGTTGTTGCCTCAATTAAAGAAGTTTCTCATGGTAGGGACATTCACATCAAGAACGATTTTTTTGATATTGCTATTATCACAATGTAGTTTCACGACACTCTTGGTACTTCTCGGAGATCAGAGTAAAAACAGAGCTTGAATTAATTGCAATTTCTGATACAGGAAAATACTGCAATTCAGCATTAAATATATGCTGATGAAATGTATGCTATCTTCCTCTTTCCAGATATTAAAAAAACAGATACTAGGGATTTTCAGTTTGTAGCAAGAGTGTGACCTATATTTAGATGTTCCTATTAAACTTGAAACCTATATTCCTCGCTCAATTTTCAGAAATTAGCAGTGTTTATGGGAAAAACAAAGAAACAAAAACCACTGCTGGAGATCTTGATACCTATTTATATTGATAGCCATAATTTGTACCATTAAATTTATAAAACCTCTTAAAAGGCATAGACAGTATAAATGTCTCCTGGTGCCCTGCAGTCCCTCCAGGAGGAAGTAGTCTATATTTTAAAATCAATCTTTAAATCTTTTAAATCTATGTCTTTCCAGATCCGAAGGGTAATTCAGTCCTCTCAAAAGAATTGCAAAAAAAGAAATTGTAAACCCTTGATAATGGCAAGGGAGCCTTTTTTTCTTCTTTTTTTCTTAATAATACTAACTGATTCGCCAGGCCTCAGCTTGTTATTCATTTCAGGTATTTGTTGGAAAAAAACCCTCTTTTATTCTCAATATAATCCAATTAGAGTGAAGATTATTACTGCAGGCTTCTGACAGAGTGGCTGCCAATCAGGGTTTCTAGGTCACCTTTTCTATTAGTCTGAGGCACTCAGTATGCTTCAGACTCAGAACTCCTTCAGACCTCTGCTCATTTTTTCCCTCTTACCTGCAGTGGGATGTACATCGATTCAAGATAACTAAGGAATTCTAAGGAATCAGCTCTCTTTTCACAATCCTAATGATATTTGTGCCTTAAAATAATACTCCTTTAAATAAAACACAAAAGAGAGGATTAAGGGTAGACAGGCACGCAAATTTCTTCCTTTTCCACTCCTTATTGAGGAAACTGATTATGTTCTTACATATTAGCACCAGGAAATAAAATATATGAAATACTTAACAAACACATTTTAAGAGAAGTGTTTTATTAGCCACTTGGAAAGAGGAAAGTTAAATAAACATCTTATTCTTTTGAATAAGCCTCTATAAGATCTAAAGACATGATTCTCAGCTTTACCGGATTAAGAGTTTTGAATTCAACCTATGATTTTTTTTTTTTTTTTGTCCTGTGGACTGCATAGTGCTAAATGAGCATTTGCTTTTGAGTATCTGAAATACTACTGGCGGTTGCATGCTACCATGAAGCAATCCTGTATATAACAAATGCCAGGTGCATAGTTTTCATCAGATATTTAAACTGATTTAAACTCTATGAAATATTTTCTTAATTTATTCCCACTATTTTGCTCTTTAGATTATATAAACAATATTTTTTCTTTTTTAGCTCAAACCTTTTTATATATTTCCTTTATTAAAAAAAAAGAACTATCTTGATAAGATTATATTCTCATTCTTCTAGTGGGCATTTGAATAATCTGGTCATGAGAATAATTTTTGAAAAAGGTTAAGTGCTTGATGATTTTTTTTATTGCATTGATAAGAAACAGCTGTGCTCACTATGAGAACTGAATTTTTAGGTGAAAGATACGCATGTAAAAGCCCGAGAGCAAAATACCTGCAGACATTTCTTCTTTACTATAGTTTATAATGAACCCTAGCATTTTTCACCATCTCACCATGTTTTAAAATCCATCTTTAGGAAGCAAACACGGATAGTTTCCTTGGTGCCATTTGACTCTTTCTGGTGCGTTTCTTGCAGCAACGTGCCTAGTGTTGGGAGCTTGGCTGACCAGGACTACCTGCAGATGAGCACTCCGCAGATGAGCACCCCCGTGACGCTCAACAGCGCCGCCCCGGCCAGCAACAGCGGGGCTGGAGTTCTGCCGTCGCCGGCAACTCCCCGCTTCTCTGTGCCCACCCCCCGCACCCCGAGGACCCCCAGGACTCCTAGAGGTGGGGGTACCGCAAGTGGCCAAGGATCTGTAAAATACGACAGCACAGATCAAGGCTCGCCTGCGTCTACCCCTTCTACGACTCGACCGCTTAATTCTGTGGAGCCGGCCACTGTGCAGCCCATCCCGGAGGCTCACAGCCTCTACGTCACCTTGATTCTCTCAGACTCCGTGTTGAACATCTTCAAAGATCGTAACTTTGACAGCTGTTGCATATGCGCCTGTAATATGAATATTAAAGGTGCAGATGTCGGATTATACATCCCAGATTCATCTAATGAGGATCAGTACCGTTGTACCTGTGGATTTAGTGCTATTATGAACCGCAAATTAGGTTACAACTCTGGGCTCTTCATTGAGGATGAGTTGGATATTTTTGGCAAGACCTCAGATATTGGCCAAGCTGCAGAAAGACGACTGATGATGTGTCAAAGCAACCTGCTTTCTCAGATGGGAGAGGGAGCTAGAAGGACCCAGGAACCTCCAATGAGCCTCCTGCTGCTCCTCCAGAATCAGCACACACAGCCTTTCACTTCTCTGAGCTGCTTGGATTACATGTCCTCCAACAACCGTCAACCGCTGCCCTGTATGAACTGGAGCTACGACAGGCTGCAGGCAGACAGTAACGACTCGTGGGTTGAGTGCTTCAACGCCCTGGAGCAGGGCAGGCAGTATGTGGATAACCCCACGGGTGGAAAAGTGGACGAAGCCCTGGTCAGAAGTGCCACTGTGCATTCTTGGCCTCACAGCAACGGTACGGGTCAGACTTTTTTAGAGATCTGTTTGAAACTTGAAACCACAAGTTTCTTAATCTTTGTGTGGGAAATGAAACACATAAAATATTCTAGGAATAAAGTAGATTTTTGAGAGCTTTAAAATTTACAGGTTACAGAATAATAATCAGGTTGTCCTTAGTATTTAGACTTTGTAGTCTAACTTGTGGCAGAATTTGTGGTAATTCAGAAACCCAAAGCAAATATGCAAAATAACTTCAAGAATTTGGGGGGAGGAGAGAAGGGGCTATGACCCCTTTTTTTTTTGTTGGAGAAGGATGTGAAGACTCATCAGAAAAGCAGCAGCCTGATGAGTGCTGAGGGTGCTCGTGCTTAAGAACCGAGTTGGACAGTGGTTTCAATAAAAGGTATGCGGAAAGGACTGTAATAGCTTTAGTTCCGTGATGTTTTCATGGAGTTAGGATGCTAAATATCATGGAGTTAGGACGCAGGTTAGATCTGTACAGATTTTAAGAGCATTGTGAAGAGCAGTATGACAAAACAGCAAACCGAACAATGTTGCCATCTCGAAATAATTCCTCCTCTTGTTCAGTGAGAGTGACTGATGCTCCGTTGTCGTTGCAGTGCTGGACATCAGCATGCTCTCGTCCCAGGACGTGGTGCGCATGCTGCTCTCGCTCCAGCCCTTTCTCCAGGACGCCATCCAGAAGAAGCGAACAGGAAGGACCTGGGAGAACATCCAGCACGTGCAGGGACCACTCACCTGGCAGCAGTTCCATAAGATGGCGGGACGGGGCACCTACGGTGCGTATACTGAGTTACAATGCACCAGCAGTTAAAATGAGGCCTGGTTTTGTGGAACCACGAAAATGGAAATATGCACTTTCTTGTGGAAAATACATTATCACAAATCGGCTCCTCAGATTACTTTTCATGATCTTTAAAGGCATTTAAAGCATATACTTGGATATTATAGTGAGTGTTTTAGCCTTCAAGACGATGGATATTTACATTGTGCCTAAATATTGTGTGAGAATCAAACCCCCATCTGAATCCGTATTTTGGCTTGTACTGCGGTGAGCTGGAACATAAATAGTGTGAAGGGAGGAATCTGTTAAAATTGCACTAAATTGTAACAGAGAAGAGAGACTTTCTAGGCCAGGGTTCAAATCCTGTAAATAAAAGTGGGTTTATTTGAACCACAAAGATGTTCACTTCTTCTAATATTTTCCATAGCCTTAAGAAGTTTGTGATAGGCTCAGTTTAAGTATTTCTTGATTTTTAAGTCATGCTTCTGGAAAATAGATATTTAAAAACAGACTATATGTGCACCTTTGCAAAATAATGATTGACCTTTAAATATCATTTGGCCCTTTTCTTTTTCTTCCCAGCAATTTATTTCAGTCTCAGCTGCTCTGGTCTTGCTTAGTTTTATTCCTAGGTTCCAAGAAACTTCACTTTGTTATTTTCTCTGCACTGGTATTTGATATCCTCTGCTTTCCTTTGGGCCTAGGAAAACTCATGGTAACTACAGTTCCAGTCTAAAGCTGTTCTGCTCCATGAGAAATACCTCTAATATATTTTTCCAGCATTTGTAAATTTAATGTAAAGATTTAGGATTTGCCAGTTGTTAAAGGAGAATGCAGCTGAAATTGCCAGATACTAAATAGAGACCTGAGATGTCGGCCCGGTAATGTTATTAAACAGTGACTTTTTAATGAAGTTGGAATGTGTTCTGCAGAAGCTCTTAGGGTATAGACTGGCTTGTATTTTTCAACCATATTTCTTTCAATGAGCACCGTGTCTGGGATACGTCATGTTAAACTGAATGGGAATCCTGTCAGCTGTGACAGCAAATGCTTTTGTGATGGAAAGAAGCAAAGACCAGTTTTTAGAGTTACGTAATGATAACTTGGCTTAGCATTACAAACCATGGAGTAAGTTTGCCTGACTATTCTACTTGGTAATTTTGCACGGTCAGGTGGAGGTAGATGAAAAAAACATAAAAGTAGATTTCAGGAATTCACATTACTGCTTTTGGTAGAATTAGACACTTGTGGAGTATGTTTCTAATATGATTGTATAATCATTCAGACAAAGTTTAACCTCTTAATTGTAAAGGTGAAGCCTCAGGAGGGGCAATACATGCACCTACAATACACTGAAAAATGTTTTATTGCAGCTTTGTAGGAAAGTTTAAGCAGGATTTGCTTGGCTCTCTTCTCAACTTTGGCTGACTGAACCTTTTTCAGACACTTCCTAAGTACAATATAGATGTTTCTTGTTCTTAATTAAAGACTATTTTTTTCAAGCAGAAACACTGTTTATGAGGTGCGATACAACCGCAGTCTGCACTTCGTAGCATGGTCAGGCTTGCACGAGATGAGCATGGCAAGGGAGTAGTGATTTTGCAATATTCCTCTAGGAGAATCCAATTCCTGGTATATCAGAGAGCCCTTTCCAGTTAAGACAGTTATTTTAACATCTTTTTTTTTTCTCCTCCCCTTACAGGCTCTGAGGAATCTCCTGAGCCTCTTCCTATCCCAACTTTACTAGTGGGCTATGACAAGGACTTCCTGACAATCTCTCCATTCTCTTTGCCATTCTGGGAAAGGCTATTGCTTGACCCATATGGGGGCCATCGGGATGTCGCCTATATTGTGGTGTGTCCAGAAAATGAGGCCTTGCTCGACGGAGCCAAAACTTTCTTCAGGGACTTGAGTGCTGTATACGAGGTTGGATAGAGGAACCGCTCTGAATTATTTCTTAAGTGTCATTTCTGATTTGCTGCATGTTTAATAGGAAAAATCTGTTTCTGTTTTATAGATATTTTTTCTCTTTTATATATATGTGTGTGTGTGTATTTACAGCAATGATTTAATTGAAGATTTCTTTCATTTTGGGGACTTTTTCCATTTTCAGAGTGCAAAATTAGCATCTAATTTTATTACACTTACAATACTGATTCCTGTGAATCACATTTGACTCTGGAGTATAATCGTATGCAGTGCCTGTTTATGCTTGAAAAATAGTAAAAGTCATACTACTTTTCCTTAGTTTATCTGAATAAAGTCATATGTGACTAAAGTCATGTATATATAACTTTGATAATGTATATGACTATATATACACGTATAGTAAAGTCACTGACTGCACAGCATTGCTCCTCAAAATCTAACAGCAGAGTTGAGCTGAGTGAAACTCACTGTTTTCCAGCAGTATCCTGGAATAACCATTCAGAATGATAAAAATCTGATACCCCAGTATTTTTAACAAAAATACTTTCTTACTTTCTGTCTAATATGAAAAGTGGCATTGAGTTAGTATCTTGTGCCTTAATATGCCTTAATATCCAGTCAGTGATACAGCCTTGGACATACCAATATACTTTGTGCAGAAATGAAGCTGGTCCTGCTCACATAAATGTGCTGCTCTGTTGGCATCTGCTCTTTTCCAGTATATCTGCTTTCATTCTACAGATGATACAATAGTAGCATTAACACTACATTACAAGCGCAGCCTAACACTTTATAGCCCAACCAGACCTGCAGTGCACGGCCTTGGTTAAAGAACCTGTGGCTTTCGTGTAATTGCTGGGCTGCAGATAAAGACGTCATTTTTTTCTGTGTGTCCTGTATTTTGTAATGTTGTAGACTCCTTTGTAACTTTACATTGACTTGACCTTATGTGTAACTCAAGTTAACACATATATGTGTTTTTTCTATATTTATTAAGAAGCCAGTTTTGTGTTAACATAGGCTGAATGTAGAGAGCCTCATGTCACAAATCATTAAGGCTTCAGGCTACAAACCGCTCTGCATAACTTATCCAGGGGGCTTGCCGTTTGGTTAAAAGTACTTTTTCTTTCCTCACCAGATGTGTAGACTTGGCCAGCACAAACCAATCTGCAAAGTGTTACGTGACGGGATTATGCGGGTGGGAAAGACCGTGGCCCAAAAGCTGACGGATGAGCTCGTGAGCGAATGGTTTAACCAGCCCTGGGGTACTGAGGAGTGCGACAATCATTCCAGACTCAAACTTTATGCGCAAGTTTGTCGGCATCACCTAGGTGAGTCTGCTGAGGAGCCTGCAAGGTTGGGGTGTTTTCGGTGGGTGCTTTAGAGGTTCTTTGCAGCAGGTGCAGTCGTGTACTTGAGATGTGGTTATGATCTGTTTATTCATTTATTTTTAAGTATTTTGAGGCTGCTTTACAATTTCTGGCTCGCTTTCGTGTTAAATTCATATATTTCAAAAGGTTCTGTTGCTGTTGATCAGACATTTGTTCGTATGTTTCAAAGATGTTCTGAACAAGATTGAACGTGTAAGTCATTTTGGTGTATATGCTACTGGTTAAAAAAAATCATGTCCTTGTGATAGAATAATTTGCAGTGTGCCTTAGAGCATGACATTTATTTAAAGACTAGCTGACTAAAATTCTGCAAAGGATGAGTGAGGTAATAGGTTGAAAAACAAAGCAAAACAAAAAATAGTAGCCTTGATGAGAGGGGCTGCAGCCTCCTGGACCTCAGATACTTTGAACCACGTTGCCCTCAAAATCTGGTCTCTTTAGAGCCTCATGTACCCTTATTTCCATCCTGAAACATAGCAACGGATTTTTTATGTTATATTTTTAAAGTAACATGCCCGAAGGTTGAAAGGGCTGCCTGGCAACCTGCCATATTTGTATTTTTATATAGGAATATCAAGAGTGTTTGCTGCACAGAGACGTGTGAAGGAATTAATATGGGAAGTCTGCTGAGATCATGTCAGCAGCCTGCAGCAGTCCCTGAGCTGCTTTGGCCACCACACGGCTCCTGGGTTTGGGCAGAGACACGGGACAAACTTGTTTTTTGTTCATTCCTTTAAAAATAGCTATGAATTTCAAATCTATCCCTGCAGTGTGCTTACTGTCTTTGCTCTGAAAAGGGGCTGACAATTCTTAAGCCTGGCTATCTTGAGTACTGATGTCTGGTTTTGGAAGATAGAAGTTTTGAGAAGGCAGATGGAGGTCAGAAGTAGCTGGGCAGCTCTACAGCTTTCTAAATGCTTGTCCTGTCTTTAAAGGAAAATTTGGCAGAACTGGATGGGACTTTGTCTGTCTCAATCCTGCTACCACATTCAGCTTGCTTATAACATTCATTTATCACATAAATGAATATGGGAGAACTTACTCCAGTACTATTTAATGGAAGTAAGCCCATGCAGGAATGGGCTGCCCAGTTCACAGCTGATGCATCTACCTGGGGACATTACTAGCAACTACCTGCTGCTGTGCCTGTTCTGAGAGTAAATAAATAATACATATGTATCTATACATTGATTTTTATTCGTTTATTATTTTGTTAAAAAGTCATTGTGATTTCCCTCTTTCTGATGCAAAAAAATAACTAATAATAATGGTTTTGAATTTACTATTATTTTAAATAATAGCAAAGTAAAAAGGACTTTTAGATTTTCAGTCTGACAAAGATTATCTGAAAAATGTCTGGAACAGACTGTGAAAAAATATCATGTAATAATTTGCAAAGCTGAACACTAACTATATCCAGCTCCTATCCCAGCAAAGTGTAGCTAGAGGTGAATGACATTTCGGTACCAACTTTGATTCGTGTCCAGTCCTCTTCCTACTACAAGAGTTCTACAAAGGCAGCCCTGTTTTCAAAGACATTTGAGTCACATGAGTTCAAAATGAAACCACAAAGAACTGATTCCAAAGTAGATACTTATAATGGAGATTATGTTCACTTAATATTTCTATACTCTTACAATAGCCTAAGAACAGAAAATACTGTATGACTTCAGTCTGATAAACTGTCCTTCTTTTGTTCTTATGCTCTTTTCAGCACCTTACTTAGCCACTCTGCAGCTTGACAGCAGCCTGTTGCTACCACCTAAATATCCAACGCCAGCGCCAGCAAGCCAGGCCCAAACGATGCCCGGGAACAGTGGATCTGTGCCCGCAAACTCGGCGTGTCTGGCGGCTCCGGGGGCACCACCAGCCGGCAGTTCTTTTAACTCCGCACCCAACGGTGGGACCACCAGCCTCCCAGCAGCCGGGGCTTCGGCCTCGGGATCCTCCTTGCCACAGCTGGCAGCATCTTCTGCAGCCCCCGGCATTAGCCAGATGGCCACTACCTCCACGCCAGGGTTTAGTGGGAACATGTGCCCAGGGCAGAGCACCAGCACTGCGGGGAGCACAGCAGAGCGCTCGCAAGGAAGCGCAGGTTCCGGAGGAGACACGGATTCAGGGCAAAACTTACCACAACAGCAACAGGAAGGACAAGAAGGGTAAGTTACTTAAGTGATGCAAATACTTCTACTAAATCCTACATTTTCCTGCTGTCATACAACTCATATTATATAAGCTTTACATAAATCTTTTAAATTAAAGGACACTGGCATGTTGTGGTTCTCTTATCTGGTTGCAAGCAGAACAGGGCTCTCTTTTTTTTTTTTCTTTTTTTTTTTAATTCAATAATTGCTGATAAGGTAAATTGGAAGAACAAACTTCCCCTTGTGGATAAACACTGTTCAGCTACACAGACATAGGTGTTGTAGAGCCCTTGGGATGCCCTAACATACTTCTCCTGGCCTGTACTGTACGAGAAGGACACAGTATCTCATAGGTTCTGTGCCGTAACCGCTAGCCCAGTCTCAGACGTGTCAGATGCTGGAGGATATCTCATGTGGCACTGGATGATTCTTAATGACAATTCCATCATTTGTTTAATGTTAAGAGACACTACAAAATAAATTGTGGTCCCTGCTTTCTCCTACACCTCACCAACTTACTTGTATTGCAATGATTTTTTTTTTAAGCAGATGTACTGTGAAATCAGAACACTGGAATATACATTTTTTAAAACAAATTTGAACAGCACATCATGTTTAAAGCCTTCATTTTAAATAGCCTGCTACCAACCAGAAAAACTAGAAAAATATTTTTCAACATCATCTATGACTAACTTGCTGAGTGAGCAGGTTTTTCGTTACTCTTACAGTACTACTTATTACTAATGATCATGGTGCAGGCTAGGGAGTTCCTGCATCTTAAACGAAAAGCCCACATCCTGTCCTAGTTCAGGTCATTCTCCAAACACAGACTGACTAACCTATCGAAGTGCTGTTTTATCAAATGCAGTGTGGTCACTCCCAAAGTGAATTTGAGCTGCTCTTTATCACCTGCAGATGTTGAGTGTCTCATTCATGATTGAGGTGGTTTGCTGGAGGAGTAAGTAACTTACAGCTTGGTTGCCATTACCAAGGCAAAAATGCTCAATTGCTCCTTCCGTTACCAGTACCGCCTTTTATGTATATGTGAATAGAGGACTTCAGTCTCCATAAATATCACTGTAGCACATCTCCTCAGTACTCAGTTCCTTTGCTCTTAAATCCCTCCCCAGAACAAAAGAAAAGCTCAAACAGTGCTAGAAATGAGGCATGCACAAACACAAGAAGAAAACTTGCAGAGATAATATTGGTCATTTTTACATATTCTTCAGTCCTACAGTATTCAGATTGAATTAAATAAGGTTTATAGATTATAGGTTAGATTTCATGGTAAGTATCTCTGATGCATCGCTCCGAATGGGTATTTTGTATTACCTAATGCTGTGAGTAAAAGCAGGCTCTCATCAAGCACTGCTGCCATGCTTATTACTTTTGCTTCTCAATGTAATGATACTTAGTACTCCTTTTTTGCTCCTTTCCCACTTCACTCTCCCACACCTTTAGAGCAAAAGAAAAATTAGTAAGTTGTTACTTTCCTTTGAACTTAACAAAACATGTACGTCTGTAGTGTTACAGAGAGGGAGAGAATAGGGGTTCCCACGGAGCCGGAGTCTGCAGACAGCAATGCCTACCCTCCAGCTGTCGTCATCTACATGGTGGATCCTTTTACCTACACTGCAGATGAAGAGTCTGCCTCAGCCAACTTCTGGCTTTTAAGTTTGATGAGATGCTACACCGAAATGTTGGAGAACTTGCCTGAGAATATGAGGAATTCTTTCATTCTCCAGGTAACTGTCTCACTCCATACTTCCACCTTGGACACTCACTCTATCACAGCATGCTTTTGATATGGGCAGTAATATTTAAAATCATCACATTTAGATAAAGCTTACAAATTATTTTGTTGAAAGTACAAGACTGTAAGTTAAAAAAAGATTTCCTTTGGCTTTGAGCTATTAATTTAAGGCAGCCGTAGTATCCTTTTGCGTAGTTCCAGAACTCAGGTATGATGGATGCTTCCTGAAGAGGTATTTCAGCTTAACTTACAACTTGACATTGTCAGGGGAAAAATGTTCAGTTGCTCTTTTGATTATTTTGTGCATTGAGTTGTTTGCTTATTGTATTCATTATATTCTTTCTGAATTATACTGCAAAAGCAGTGTGTGAAACCAGACATTTAATGCATAATTTAATGATTGTGTTATTATCTGCTGCTTAAAAATAATTTACCACATAACTTAGTATATAATAATAGTTACTTAATATGGAATTACTTGAGAATTGAATTTGTACAGTCAGAAACAGAGCCTGGAGTATTGCCCAGGCTGCCTGCGCTTTGCCAGTGCCACCTCTCCCAGTGGCTCAGTCATTACATGGGGTGGAAGGGCTGGGCAGAGCCAAAAGCTTCTGTGCCCACCTGGGTAGTGGGACGCACGGGAATTAGCCAGGATACTCAGAAGCAGTGACTGATTTCCGTATCCTGCAGTTGTGAATGTGCAGCTGGCTTTAAAAAGTGTTTTATTTTGCTTGGATTAAAAAAAAAAAAAAAAAAAAAAGATAGGCTCAAGTCAGACCCAGACATTCTTTTGTTTTTCATAACCCTGACATTTCCTTCAAGGTCACATTATCATTTTGCAAGATAAAGGGAGATTTGTCACCAAAATATTTTAGGTTTGAGGACAAATAAAAATTTAGCTTCACAACTGCATATTTTGGTACACTCCAGGCAAACTGGAACCTGAAGATACTAAAAATGAAATAGCAATTGACATTGCAATGTCTGAAGTACAAGGTAATTTAAATTGTGTATTGATATTGTATCTTACTCTGAATAAAAGAACTAATGGGCTTATCAGCTTTTTATAAATCCTGTTTATTTTGTGCACACTTGCAATTTGCCACTCAGAATATATGGCATTTTGCCTATATAAGTCTACTATATATAGTAGAAAGGTTTCTCTGAAGTGTAGCAGGATGTAGTTACTAGTGCAGTATTCTCACAGCTTTTCTAGAGTGCATAGAAATAAAGTCATTTAAAAATAAAATAAAAATGTGTTTACAGATTTATTATAAGTCATATGTAGACTAGAAGAGTTACTGAGATAGCAGCATCCAATACTGAATATTGGATAAAGGAGTTACCTTTTAAAATATTCACTGACATTTAAGAAATAGACTATGCTACCCAATTCTAATGATTCAAATAAGAAATAGTGCTAGAAATTGTATTTGTATATGTTGAATTTTATTACTAATGAAAATATTTGTTAAAACAATTTGCTTGGGCCTCATTGCACTATATACAACATAATATATTTGGAAAGGCAGTTGCTGTTATAAAAATGTCACTATTCAACAGAAACACAAAGTTTCTACAGTCGTGTAGGACTCAACTGTGTGTAAAGAATGAGTTTACATGCATCTAATTCCAGTTCAAAAAATGATTTGACTGAAAAGCTTGTTTTTATTGTTTTACTTCTGGAAAAACAGTGAGCTGTTCTTCCTCCCTGTTCCTTTTGTGCAGATTTACAGAGTAATCTGCTTGTTGCTGGTGGAACATGCAAATTGAAGTGTTTTTGCTTGATGTTGCTTTCTGAAACGAACACCACAATGTCAGTGTAAAAGTTGCTGAGATTCCACTGTTTTGCTGCATTAAAAGGAGGAAAAAAGGCTTCAAACCACATAAATCATTATAATATATTAATTCAGCTCTACAATTAAACTAAATGTTGTCTTTAAGAATGGTAATGTAGTGCTGATTGCTACATGAACAGCAAATTTTGATTCTAACTAGCTTGACTTAGGTCAACTAACTTGACCTATTCTTGGAGATCCTGCTTTTCATTCTCTGATAGCACTTTTAAATGTGAAGTTAAAAAATCAAATCCGGCCAATATAGACTATTGCTTTTAAATGCCGCAAGTAATTACACCTTGTGGTAAACTCCCAATATAGAGGCATGATAGCTGGAATTTTTAAGCGCTCCTCAGTTACTCTTGCCCTACGAGAAGACTCTTCCGTTTATACTAGACAGCTGGGCTTTCCCAGGGATTGAGCAGCCTTACATAATAGCACAGGAGAGCCAGTGCTGCCGGGAAAGCACGGATTCTGGAACACATGTAGTTGAGCACAACGTAGGAAGTGTCATGGGTTATAAATGACTAACAAACTGGTGAATTCAGTTTGGTATTAATGAACTAATAACATTTCGTTGTTGTGAATTATACAGATTGTGCCTTGCCAGTACATGCTGCAGACAATGAAGGATGAACAGGTTTTCTACATTCAGCACTTGAAGTCTCTGGCATTTTCAGTGTATTGCCAATGCAGGAGGCCGCTGCCCACGCAGATTCACATCAAGTCTCTCACGGGCTTTGGGCCAGCTGCCAGCATCGAGATGACCCTCAAGAATCCTGAGGTTGGTACTGCTGTCAGGAAAACAATAACCTGACAATAAATTGTAGCCGTATTTCTGAAATAAGAAAAGAGAATAGGGAAAATGCTTCTTGAAGAGCATACTGATGACAACATAGTAATAAAAATGCCAGGCTGTCTGCTTCCAGAACATTTTGAACTTATAGTTTGGAATCAAAAATCAAAAGGTTGACTTTACATTTGTTGTTAAAGAGGAGAAGAAATACGTTGTTATTTGATATTCTGAGACATGCTGTAGTTCTTGTTTATTGCATTCCTACAAGAAAGTGTTTACATCCAGCTTTTATTGTATATGCAATATTTATATGTGTATTAATAATATAAATAATCTGCATGCATATATATATATATATATATATATATGAAACATGTTATGCTTCCTAATTATGTACACTATTTGATTCCCTAAGGTAATGAAGAAATCCCCCTGTTTCAGTGAGCTTATCTTTCATCTGTCTTTTAAGCTGTAAATATTCAAGTCCTGTGTCTGGTATTTCAGGAGTTTCAAAAGAAGAATAATCCATCTTATTTTCCATGAATATTTCTCATGCTTTGGAAAATAACTGTTTTATTTAGCTTTAATGACTGTAAACATGTGCCTTGAAATCAAGATATGCTTGTTAGGGTTTTAAAACTTAATTTCAAGATCATTATAAAAACAAACTATCAGCACATTTCATTACTCAAATAAAGCCATAAAATAAAAATACGTATTAGTCAGAAAGCTCTTGCTCAAAACATCTACAGCAGTTCTTCAGCAGTCCAGTGCCAAACACTTTGTCACACGCTTTTGTCATACTACTTGTGAGAGCGTTCATTCAGCAGGAGGCATCATGTCGCACACTATGAAGAACAGCATTTGGGCCAGGTAGGAGTAAGGGGAAGAGCAGCAAACCCGACCCCTGCAATCATCTTCCTGCACCAAGGAAGTGTGCTTTCTGAAAGAGACATACACAGAACTATGGTACTGCCAGAATATAATGTCTCTAGTCACTTAGTTTTTTTCTTTGCTGATTAACTGGCACTTTTGATGTCATATTTCTTTTTCTGAAAAGACAGAAGACACAAAATTATGAAGTAAACAAAGTTTTCATGAGTACCTGCTTGCATTTAGTGCACCAGGCTTTCTCCATCCTACGTGCGTTTCTCATCAGTCTGCACTGCAGACTTCCAAACTTTGTGTGCCAAATTGACCAATAAGCTGATCATTTGTATTTTATTGAGTATATCTGATCAGGTCCTTAAAGTCTTATTTCTTCAGAGAGGAGTTATGAAGTAAAGCCAGGCTGGAAAGCAGAAATGGGCCAGGAGAGATAGGATGAATGTGAACCAGCACTGCACCCTTGTGGCAAAGGAGGCCAGCAGTGACCCGAGCTGCATTAGGACAAGCGTTGCCACTTGCTTCTACTCTGCACTGGGGAGAGCACATCTGAGCGCTGGGTCAGTGTTGGGCTCCCCAGCTTGAGGGAATCGTGGACATCGCTGCTGCCTGGACAGAGAACTCTGCATGAAGAGAGCTAAGCTGTGGCTGTGTCATTTCTGAATTAACATCTTTGCCCTACATGAGATGCTGGTGTCTATTACAGCATAGGAGGGTGGAAACAGAGGAGAGCAGGTTCTAGCAATTTGCACAGAGGGATATACAGCAGGAATGGGTTTAGACTTCTGCTCATTTCAGAGATTTACACATCATGAGCAAACCCCATTTTGCCCCTTAGTTTTGCCATATGTAAAAGAAAAGAAAAAAAAAATGGAAAGCTTTTGAAGTTAATTAATTTTAATTAGTAAAAATTGCCATTCCATCCTTTCTCCAATACTTGATTTGATTATAAATGTGTTTTATGTGTTGTTTCAAACTCATCTTTCTGTATTCACCAATAGTTTATGTTCCTGAATTTCTTATATGAAACATTTTTTGATCCGTCTGATGATGCTGACGATGATGTTGACTTTATTGCAGAGGCCCTGCCCAATCCAGCTCTACTCACCTCCTTTCATACTGGCACCTATCAAAGACAAACAGACAGAGCTGGGAGAAACGTTTGGAGAGGCCAGTCAGAAATACAATGTGCTTTTTGTTGGATATTGTTTGTCTCACGACCAGCGTTGGCTTCTGGCATCCTGCACTGATCTACACGGCGAATTGTTGGAAACCTGCATAGTTAACATTGATTTACCAAACAGGTAGGTACCTTCATTTTTATTGTTTGTTTGTTTGTTTTTTAAACATTAATCTAGGTCTGTAGTTGTCATTCCTCACTGCATTAGTTGTAATGCTCATTGCTAATTAGATTGCTCATTGTAATCACATTTCCTGCCCATGTGATCATGGTACCCTTCTTGTGATAACATTTGTGATCTGCAGAGGAAAATAGTTACTGTTACGTTCATCTTAAAAGTGTTATCTGAGAGCACCTCAAAGAACAACTGCTGTGTTGCTCAGCACATGGACACCTTCCACATACCTTTACTGTAATGCCACTACTGGAAGCACACAAAACCTTCTAGTTCTTGTTGATAAAAGACAAGTTGGCACCATTAGAGCACTGTAAAAACTGTCACATGTGGTAAACAGTGAAATAACTATACAGAAGTCTGAATATTCTCCTTCATTATCTTTATTTTTTTCCTGCCTTAATCTCCAGGTCAAGGAGGAGCAAATTATCTGCACGTAAAATTGGTCTGCAGAAGCTCTGGGAATGGTGCATCGGGATTGTCCAGATGACATCTCTGCCGTGGAGAGTTGTCATTGGGCGACTTGGTCGTCTGGGCCATGGGGAGTTAAAAGGTAGGAAATTTCAGTGCTGTCACAAATAGTGGTTTTGGAATGAAGAAATGGCCTCAGTGAGCAAGGAAGAATGATCAACAGGATTGGTTATGAACCTTTAACATGCTACCCTGGCAATGTGGGGTCTTTTGTCATAGATAAATTATCTGCTTTAGTGTTGGACCATGTTTATACACTGGACTTGACATCATTCGCTCACCTCTTGTAGCTGTTCTGTAGATTAACCAGTACTAGCACGGTGTACGTCCAGGCAGAAGCCCTGTGTTTGATCACATGCTGGACAAAGATCTTGGGCAAGAGCCGCCTTGTCACAGAAACAGGATGCAATTCTAATCCTGAAACTTCAAAATAAAAATTTTTATGAATTAAGTTACTGAACAAAAGAAAGTCCTTATTTCTGTGATATACAAAATTAAATGACAATCAGTGCTGACCAGGAGTAAGGTACTGTGTGAGGCCTAGAAAGCATTCCCCAAATTTAGCATTCCCAGCAGCTGTAGGAAATGAAAAGGAGCACTGGTATATTACAGGATTAGTTGCCTTAATCCAGATGTAGGAACTTTCTTCCTTTATATTAGCAGTTACTCCTCTTCCTGATTTAAATATGAGCGTTCAGCATCTTCTGTCCCTAAAGGCTGTAGCCACTGCTCATGGTTTGTTGGTAACTGATTAAGAGCAAAGAGAGTTCTGAGAAGCTTCTCTGAGTTCTCTCCCATCTCCTGAATTTTGGAACATGAAGAATGAATTAGGGTCGAGGATAAAGATATCTAATTAGTGTATGTTCTGTTATAGTGAGAACTGAAGATGTGAATATCTTATTGTAAGACATCCTGTATTTCTTGAGACTTGAAAGAATTGAAAAGTTTTGTACAAGAAATAAAAATTTAGTCTGAAAGCTCAAGGAAATATTTGGGACAGGGAGCAATAATTAAATACCTTCCCCTGTATAATACATGCAGGGAAGAAAAGAAGTTGCCTGCTTTTATAGATGAATTTGGTATCCATCACATGCATGAGAGTTAAGTGGAGTGAAAGCAGGACAGAATTTAATCAGTAGCTTCCTCCCCCTCATTTCAATCTGTCAGTTAAATGATTAGCTGAGGTCTTCTGAAGTTATATCTACCTCTCCACTGACAACTTCCTGCAGAAACATTCACTGTACTTGCTTTGTTTTGTGTATTTTATTTTATTTAACATAGTTTACTTAGAAGAAAACAAAACTTGTGTTGTGTGTGAATTCATGTGTTTGCTTACATTTCAAATTTCCAGTTATGCAGAATGTTAGATGAAAACAGATGTCCTTTTTCAAAAACAAACAAAAAAACCCATACAATTCAGAAACAGAAATGGGTATAAATAAGAGCATAAAATAAATGCTTGTATGTTGCCCTGTTTCACAGTAGAGAAGTTCTCTTTGTACATCCCAGGTAGAATCACAGAGTTATTTTTACAGAAACAAGTGCTCTTGAGTGATTCGCCAGAGTAATGCAGTTAGATCACTGGGAAATCAGCTAGTTATTACAGGAGAAACTATGCTGCAACTTGGGCAAGCTCCTTATTGTTCCTTAATTTTTAAACTTCATAGAAGTATGTGGATGTTCAGTCCATTTTTGTTTAAATGCTACCCCTCCCAGTGGAGAATGTTAAGGAAATGCTAAGTGTTATTAGTATTTTGCTGGATTTTTCAGAATTCCATTATGTGCTATCAAAAGTTCCTTCTTTCCAGACTGGAGTATCCTCCTTGGGGAATGTTCCCTGCAGACAATCAGCAAACAGCTAAAGGAGGTGTGCCGCATGTGTGGCATCTCCTCAGCGGACTCTCCTTCTATCCTCAGTGCCTGCTTAGTTGCCATGGAACCACAAGGCTCCTTTGTCGTGATGCCAGGTAAATGTTTGTCCACCTATTTCAATGCTGCTTGGATTTTTCTCCTTCTATATCATAGATCCCATATAAGAAATACATCAGTCTTAAAAGACTTGTGGGCCTGACAGTAAGACCTTGACTAGTACGGTTAAATATGGGAGAAAAGAGGCTTAGTCAGCAGCATTCCCCAAAATATCCTGCAGGAATGTTATGCTGGGAGCACTGCCTCCCAGGAGGAAAGGCATGCCATGTCACTGCCAAACTGATGGCCTTTTCTTTGGGAAGGATGTGCTTTGAGATAGACCAGTTTGCATCAGCTGAAATGAGTTGTTGTACAAGCCCTTATGCAAGGAAGACTGCAAACATTTTAATAGTCTGTAATGTAAAAGAATAGGAGTAAACCGGCTTCCCTTTCCCTTTTCACATGCTTCAATTTTTTTAGAGTTTAGCTGTGAGCTACAGGTCGCAGGACTAAGTCAAAGCAAAATCCATTTTCTGAAGCTCTTTTGTACTAGATTGTTTACCTTCCCTTACTTGTTGTACTTTCAAGTATGTGCAGTTATCTACAGATGAGAATTCCTAGCAAACTGCTCCAGTTATTAGTTTAGGGGGAAAAAATGCTATTTGTCATAGAATTAAACCCACCTGAAAATTACTTAACAAGCTGAATAATTTTCAAAGCAGAGTTAAACAGCATGAGAAAATGTCTTTTAATGCCATCCAAAGTGGGGTATATTACATAATTTGGATTTATATAGATGTGGGTGTCCCAAATAAATTTGACTTGCACATCTAACAAGCAGATCTTTGATTAAGGAACAGAAGAACGAAGGGTAAGATGGGGAATAGTATGGGAATTCACATAGCTAAACTTTATCTATACAACGTGTGATCTTAATTTCAGGCTCTTCTAGTAAATTATTCTTTTTAAGATAAGAAACTTTAAATGCTTGTGTTAGCTTGCAAACCCAGATTAGATGCATAGAAATTTAACTGGGCCTGAGCATGTCTTTTGAAGGTGATGCAAATAAGGTTTTCTGCCATTCCCTATTCTCTGGCAGATGCTGTCACTATGGGATCAGTGTTTGGCCGGAGTACTGCGCTGAACCTGCAGTCATCTCAGCTGAACACCCCTCAGGATGCCTCCTGTACACACATCCTGGTTTTCCCAACCTCTGCTACCATCCAGGTAGCACCAGCAAATTATCCTAACGAGGATGGGTTCAGCCCTACTAATGGTAAGTTCCCATTTGTGCCTAGTGTAGGAGGTGAAATATTTGTGGTACTCCAGAGTTACAAGCAAAGCTGTCCCCACCATCAGTAAAGACTTAATGAGTGTCAGTAGAGACTAGTGTTCTCCCACAGACCACACACCTCCTTAATTTAATCTGACAACGATGCCTAGTTTATAGTTAGAAAATAATATACTGGGTTTTTTTGAACATTGTTTTCAAGTAATCGTCCTACTTTATGCCAAAAATTTATTCTCTACTGACCAATCAGCTTGCCCAAAAAAAATTAAAACAGGGCACAGACAACAAAACACTTTTTCTTGTTGATGTGAATTGACTTGTGAATTGATCAAACCAGATTGTTTTTTATGCTAGATGTTCAGTTGATAGTCTGTTGTGTATAAAACTTGTCAGGAAAGAGGCACTTATTTAAAATTTTAATTTTTATAAAGTAGCAAAATGGAAGTCTCAAGGATTCTTAATATAATGGATGCTTTTTTAAGCATATTCGGTCCTATAAATTTTAACAGCAAGACTCTGATTAATACTTTCTATCAAATCAGTATTTTACTGTTTGACCGTAAACCTCTTTAAATGATTATAAAACAATTTAAACCAATAGAAACTACAATCCCTTACAATAAAAGTACTCTAATAGGAGGGCAGGTAGAGTACAGGGGGGAAAATAGAGATCTGATATCTTTAATGAAGAATCGGCTTTGATCTTAGTCCTCCTGGAGTTGCAGTTGGCCTCACAAAAGGCCCAGAGTTACCCCTGCTCTCGAGGCAGCTGTCCTTTGGCACCCCAGAATCCTGGCTGGATCCTGACAAATATTTAACCTGCATTAACCTGCCCTTTAGTGCTTGAGATGCTAATTAGAACCGGGTACAGTAGCTGGCGTTTTCCAAAATGCTGTTAAATTTAATTTTCTTAACTCTGTTCTATTTAATGATGAAACTGCTTCCTGTGCTATTAGCCATCTCATTTATGGTTTGGAGGCTTAGCAGAGCATAACATTAGTTCTGTTCTGTTTATTGAGGTTATAGGACAGAAGTTAATAAACTAAGTTAATTCATTGCCTCTGCAATCCAGTGCAATCCTCTGCAATCCTCAGAAGACAAAAAAACCCCAGCCGCCTGCCTCTTTAAGCACTAGGACTTCAGCTTGGAAGTAGTGCAAGAGAAATTTTTATGTGATGTTAGTTGAAGCACATTTTTCAATATAAATGTTTTATTGTATATATACATTTAAAACTGTATAGAAATGCTTGACTGTTATTTAAGGTCTCTTTAATGTATTTTAATATAAATCTGGCCATGATTCTCCTAAATCGAAACAGCTCCCTCTGTTTCTCTCTGTCCCCTAAAATGTACCTTAAATATCATTATACTTTTTAAAATGTCTTTGCCTGACAAAAACTCTGGTTGAGGAAAAAAACTTACAAACTACGTTGAGATGTTTGTAATTTTTTGATGGGTGTTTATAATTTCAGTTTTCCATCACATAAATTACCCAGGGCCTCGTAGCTGGTGTTCCAGATGACTGACCAAAGGAATGTGCTTTTCCTAGAATGCAAATACATTTTCAGTGTCTTCCTCTCATCCCACATGTTAATATAAACTAAATTAAAACATGCTTGCCAGTTAGGATAATCTGAGATTAAATCAAACTATTAAAAGTAGAGCCATAGGAAGTCCTGTTGCAGTATTTAAAATAATCATACAAGTGCATGTGAGCGTGGATCTTGTTCTGCTGCCCTTGTGCTGAACAGAACTTGACTCTGTGCAGTTCCTTGGAGCTGGTTCTTCCCAGAACGCCTGGAGAAGATGTGCCCCACAGGGAGCCTGTGAGCAGGGCATCTGCAGAGGGCACCATACGTGGTCTTGTTTGGTGCTTTTCAAGTACTTTCTTAGTGGATTTCTGTGACCAGCTACAGAGAGTCTTTCTGTTATAAAGTTCAGTTTGGATTTGTTACTAAGCTAGTATGACAGGATTTTGGTGCACTGAATAACTCAAGATTTACGAAGACTCAAGATTTTAATAGATATTTGCCAGTCTTTCCTTTCAAATCTTGTGTGTCTGAAGTCAAAGATACCAAGGATGAAACAGTAAAAATGTGTATGTTCCTTCACCTGTCTCAAGTGTATAAAAGGCAATGGTAATATATTAGAATTCTTAACAAAATCAGTACAGCAGCTGAGATTTTTTTTCTCCTCTTTTCTCTTTCAGATGACATGTTTGACCTCCCATTCCCAGATGACATAGAGAATGACTTCGGAATTTTAATAACAGGGAATCTTCACTCTCCACCAAATTCTTCCCCAGTTCCTTCTCCTGGTTCCCCATCTGGTATTGGAGTGGGATCTCACTACCAGCACAGCAGGGTAAGGTTCTTCAGGGGGCTTCAGGGGACGTGCTACTTGAAAGCAAGACAAAGCGGAAACAACAAACAAACAGGGAAAATAATAATAATAAAAAACCCTAATCCTCCAACAGATTTTTTTTTTTTGATTCTCAAATGTAATTAAGCCACAAACAAGCTCCTGACTAAATACCAGTGTAAAAGATGACCATGACTATTTTTCCAAGTTAGTTGTTAGTGTCAAAGAGTGGAGGAGATGAAGGCTTTTATTTCTTGTGGCAGAGCCATTTTCAATGACTCTGTATAAACTTAATCTGCATTTATGGATTTTTCTCTGTAAAATCACAGAGACTGCCCCTGGCACAAAGTGACAGCATTTGAGAGAAAAGAAGACATGGAGAGCTCATCACATCAATTTTGGGGGGAGGCAAGAAGTGAGATAATTTTCCTAATAATAAAACCCCGTCAGTGTAAACTCTGCAGGTGTTAGATGTTTATGCAAATGCTGTTTTCTTAGTAAAAACTAGCCCAGAGCACATACTATTAGAAAGTTATTTGAAGTGGCTTTTATAAAGCTGGTTCCAGCACCAGTAGTTATTTAAAATGCAAACTATTTTTGATAAGTCAAGAAACATTTTCCTGAATCTGCTTTAGTATAATTTGGATCGTGTTTGATGGAACTCTTATGCATACATTTAGTTGTGTAAGAGGATTAGTTGTATATGTTTTCTGTCACAAGTATTCAGAGGTCTAAGAGGTTTCATAATTTGACAGCAGAGAAGTTATAGTATGGAAATAGTACTCTTAAAGCAATAGCACATTACTTTGTTAAATAGTAGTCTTTTAGGTAAGAGATTGACATTAAAAATCAAATCCATATATTTAACATGGATTCTTCTGTATCTTTAAAAAAATAACTGGATCAGTATTTGCAGCTATCACTGGTGGTTTCAAACCCTCTTGACTAGTGACATTAACTACTAAACGCCTATGCAAGGAGGTGTCCGCCTACAATGTTCGACTGTGAATGACGCTACTCGTTCAGCCACTCTAACAAAGCAGCACATTTTTTTTATAAATAAATATATTTTAAGGAGGAAAATCTTACTCCTTCAAAAAGACTAATCTTTAGGATTATGAGATATACCAGTTTCACTTGTAAGGAAACAGCGTCCTGAGTATTTCCTTGTTACTTTTGCCAAAATGCTTTGATGGTCACTTCAGTAATTGTCCATAAGGGGAAAAGTTTATTTTACACCAGCCACAAGAATGCCGAAGTTGCATTTTGTGGTCTCAATACAGTATCACCTTGCACTGATACTTCAGCTCACTTTTCAAAGCCTAAATAATTACACGTTCCTGTCACTTGGTTATTTCAAACTGCTACATGGGCAAATTAAAAATGTTAAATTTTGTTCCCAAACCCTCTAGACATAAATTACAACAAAGCACTCATGACAATTTCCCTCTCATATTTAGTTGATTAAACGATCTCTGTTCTGAACCACTTTTAGAAAAATGTGTTATGCAGCTGATTCTCAGTGGAACTCTATCCAGATGCCTTAAGAACAGTACTGAAAGGTTAATGACCAAAGAGCTTAGAGACCTGGACAAGCTATTTCTAGATGAACCCATCATAGTAATTCAGTTTAACCATTAACAAGGACCTAGTAATTGGTGTGTAATTTTTGGTTTTAAAAAAGCAGCAGCGTGTGATCATTACCTGGAGGGCTGGGAGGGCCAGGCTGTATGGACTGTTTGACTTGCTTTGATTCCTGGTACAGATACTACTGGTGGAGACAGACCTGCCAAGGACTAGCATGAGGGTTCTGCAATTAAGTTTCTTTCCAACAGAAACTTTGTTTTCCTGATGGCTTAAAAGATGTATGTGGATTAAATAGACAGCCTGCCCCAAGTCTTCCTGGTTAGGTTTCAGTCTAGACTTCTTTGCAAGTATTTTTTTCTCTAAGAAATAAAATGTAAAAGCAAAATCATGAAGAGTGTTTACAAAAAAAACCAATCTCAATATAAAATTGTACTTCCAAAGGGAATGGCAGTCAGTCTTTCTGGTACCCAAGGCAGTCCTGCTGGGTTTGTCAGTGTGCTCCTTGGCATGTAAGGCATTTTTTATAAACATTGGGAAATAAACTCTGATGAAGCATTCCTGCACAACAGCCTGGTGCGCAGGACATTCATCTATCTTGCTTTTAGTCTACAAAATAAAAACACGTATATGTCAAACAGGCAGCAACCTGATGTCTGATAAAACTAGTTCTGAAGATTTTTTCTAGTTTTTTCGCTGTCTTCCCTCCATATAACTTTGTCCTAAATATGAGAACATGAATAAGTAATTCTAAAAGAACCCTGTATTTAAATTAATAACTGATATAACTAGAAAAGCCATTGCTGCTGCTTTTTCCCCCACATTGGGTGTCTGCATGTGTAAAACAGTATCTTCTGTCCAAGTTATTCTCACAGTAAGGAATATAAATCACAGTTTTTTCTTATTTAAGTATAAAAGTGGATAATACTGTGATGATGCAGGTATTGTTCTTTCATTAGCTGAAGTCAAGAACATCTGCGGTGCAACTTGGTGATTTTTCTCAGTATGGAGAAAGCTGGTAGGACCAAAAACTCAGTGGAGCAATAAAAGCTTAAAATCATCACTGCCCTATTCTCCTTGCCCACATTAAACTATTCAGATTTATAGCTAGAGCCTAGTACCTTTAAGTTGCTCTTAAGCCGCTCTGGAGCGTTAAAATTTCTATAAACTCACTTCAACTTAAGAATTTAACACTGTTGCTAAGGAACTCTCAGGAATTTTGGAACATAGACCTTAGAAACTCAACTGCAAGGGATAAAGGAGAGGATTAGACAACTTTGACCAAGATTTCAGAATAAGGGGAAAGTGTGGCACAGCCTGAGATTGAAGCTCATTAATAACAACACAAAACTGCATTCGAGCCTGAGTGATTGGTAAAGAAAATGAATGTTATTGGAGGGAGAATGTGATATTATAAAACAACAAGTGACTTTTTAACTCTTTCTTCAGAGCCAAGGGGAACGTCTTCTCTCCAGAGAAGCCCCTGAAGAACTGAAGCAGCAGCCCCTTGCTCTTGGGTACTTCGTGTCAACTGCCAAAGCTGAGAATCTTCCACAGTGGTTCTGGTCATCTTGTCCTCAGGCACAAAACCAGTGTCCCCTCTTCTTGAAGGTCTGTGCTAGAATTCTGTCACAGGGGAAAGGGAGGAGGAATTTTATTCATCTTCTATGAATTTTCCATGAAGATGTTAGCTTTGCATGTTATCTCAATTGACAGTATTGGGAATGGAAATATAATTCTAGCTTTGAAGTTAGATAACTGGCTATCAATATTTACTCTCTGTTCCTGTTCTGAAATAGAATAGAATTTGGCATCTCCTAAGTATGCCGTTGTCCAAGTATGCAAAATGGCCAGCATCGAGGTAAAGTCCCCTTTGCTTTCTAAGGCTAGAGGGACATAGCTCCTATTTTGCCATAGTCCAGTGGATGGACACATGCATTTAAAATTACAAAAATAGCACCTCCAGATAAAGCATTTACTCTCCGTTCCTATATCCCTAGAAGTAAAAGTGGCAGAGTACAGGCTGCAACATCAGAGCAGATGCGATACTTCCATTCTGGGAGCTTCCTAGCACTTGCAAAAGGTGCACAGCAGAACTGGTTCAGCTACTAGCAATTCAGTGCCTCCTATAGAGACATGTAGCTCCTGATTTGCATTAATCAAAAGGATGTGAACTAATGAGTAAGGAAAGAAGGTGAAAAATATGCCCTGAAGGGCCCCACGTAAATAGCTGAACAAGCAACATATCAAATAGCTAAGACATTGCCACTTTCTTTATCCATTTCCAGTTTAATTAGCAAATGTTAAACACTTTTTAAAAGTATCATGTAGTCTTCTAGCTTCTACCAGGCTATTATCAAAGTAGAAGTCTTCAGTATTTCTTAGTTCTTGCCTTATGCAAGAAAAGGCATTTTACACTTGATCGTTTAAGAATGACTCCTGCAGTCAGCAAGTGGGGCTTTATATTCACTATTCCACCAGCTCAGTGCTGAAGTACCAGTTACATGAGGTCACCTTCCTTATTCCTCATGCCCTCCACTTTTTCATGAATACATTTCCTGAAGCTTTACTCTAAACCTGCTAAATGGGGATCTTAAAAATAACGTGAAATGCCAGAAACCCTGTTTATAGAGCTAGAATTCTAACAAAGCATTATCCTAAACTTAAGCTACATTTTTGTGAAGAGGTAATACAAAAAGTATGGTTCATTTCCAGAGGTAAAAGCACAGTCAGCAGAGCTTCAGGCAACTCTTGTGAATTCCTTCCATAAGCTTATACTAGATTTGCACTGAAGAGGAGCCACCACCCTCCCCCTGCCCCAACAAAATTACTGTCAGATCTAGGCTGATTAATCTGATTTGAAACATTCTATTTTGATAGGGCCATTTCTTAATAAAAGCAAAGGTTTGATTTCATGCAGTGCCTCTCGTACAGTGTGCAGAGAGCAGTGGTGCTGTCTACCTGTGCTGCACAGCACAAAATTAGAAAGTTTGCAATGCCTATGAGATCATAAATTAAAACATGGCATGGATTGTGGCTTTTTGAGCCATTGCACCTCTGATGTGCAGGCCGTGGCTGGGGGGTTAACTTGGAGGTGCTGCCTGGGTCTGTGGTCCCTGGGGCTGCCCACCTGAAAGGGTTGCGTGGTTGGCTCTGCCCCTGCGCAGGAGCAACGTGAAATCCCCTTCCTCCCGCTGCGTAAGCTAATGCATAGGCCTTGCTGCAGAAGAGAGACGAGATGTTCAGAAAGAGCACCAAGGACTGCAGTAAGTCTGACTGGCCCTCCTGCACCTCTTGGTTCACTGTGATGGGTCTCCAGCTGCAGAGCCTGAAGAATCAGAACATTTCATTACCAAAATACCATGAGAACCACTGCCACATTCCTAAAAGTGTTCCCCTCATCATTTCTTCCCCTAGTAAATATAATAAATTTCAGAACTTCAGAACGGACTTGGCCATGGTAGGCTGAACAGAGAATTGCCAGTTCAGCTTGCCAGCATTTCAAACGCTCCTGTACTTGTTCACTGTGGATCTACAGATACAGTTACCCTGCCAAGAGTTAACTTGGGTTGTTGTTCTCTCCTTTCAAAGGCCTCACTGCATCACCATATCTCTGTAGCGCAGACAGATGAACTTCTACCTGCCAGAAATTCTCAGCGTGTTCCTCACCCCCTGGACTCTAAAACCACATCAGATGTCTTGAGGTAGGAACACCTTTCAGATTCTGCTTTTTCTCTGACAGGTTATGGGAATACAGCACTTTACATTTCTACTGTGTCTTGCCTGTGTGGTTAAAAAAAAAGGGGGGCTAAGTGGGAAGTGGGCGAAGTAAGTGCTCACCAAAGCAAAAGGGATTCTAGAAGGAAAGAGGCATTCTCCTCATAGCCACTTGCAGGAATTAGGAAAGTTACCTAGGATATAAAGGAGATTCTTCCTGAAGTAATATAATGAGAGAGTAATACAGGGATTTCATGTTCTCCCTGCTGTAGGAGATTGCTAGAAGAATGTTTGCCTTCATCCCATCTATTGGGGCTGTTCTACACTAGAAAAAGAAATTATTTTTGAGACAGCATAGATGATGGGACATGAGACCACAATGGGTAGAGAGTATCAGTAGGAACCATTAAGAATAATCTCATCCAACTCAAATCGATGGTAGATGTAAGACCACCAAAGGGTGCCAGAGCTCTGGCACAGGCTGCCCAGAGAGGCTGTGGAGGCTCCTTCTCTGGAGATCTTCCAAACCCACCTGGATGCCACCCTGTGCCACGTGCTCTGGGTGTCCCTCTAGGTGAAGCAGGGGGTGATCTCTGCTTCCAACCTCAGCCATTCTGGGAATCTGTAAATATCCTGTTTGTCACCCTGGGCAGAGGCCTGAGCTGTTTCATTTGTTCTGAGGTAGTACTGTGTCCCCCGCCTCTGTTTTGAGTAAAAGGATAATGCTCTTAGATGCACAACAATTGGGCAAGAGGCAAAGGACACAGCTAAAACTTGGGAAATTCTAATTAGACACGAAGCAAATTAATTTACAGTAAGACTGATAGAAATACTGGAGCAGATTGACCAAAAAGACTGTGAAATCCCCTTCCATGTAGGTGTTAAAACTACTGGACGAGTTCCTGGGCAACCTGATCTCATTAGACTTTCTTTGAACATAGGATCAGACTAAATAACTCTCAGAAGTCCCTTCCAAACTGAGTTGCTCTGTTCTATAATCTCTGCTATGTGTGGATTCAAACAGTTTGGGTCAAATTCAAATATTCTGATGACAAAACTCACATTCTGCACAAACTTTCTGGCAAGTTTGCTACTTGGCCAACACCACCAGTAGTAGTAGAACCAGGCAGTCCTCAACACAGACCATCTCCCAGAGAAATCAGTGATAAGTTTAAATGCTTTAGAAAAGGAGGAGAGGAGTAAACAATTCCGGTTTCATTTTTCTCTCTGCATTTCTCTTCTGCAGGTTCGTTTTGGAGCAGTACAATGCACTGTCCTGGCTTACATGTAACCCTGCCACTCAGGATCGCAGCTCCTGCCTTCCTGTCCACTTTGTGGTGCTCACTCAATTGTACAATGCCATCATGAATATACTTTAATAGATAGAAAAGCACTTGTTCTTCTGGCTTATTCTCCCCTCAACCTGAGAAACGTGCCACAGTCTGCAAAAATCACAAGTTTGCTCGTCTTCAGACCAGTCGTGTGCTGTGCTTCTGTTCCTCCATAAGCACATGTGAATTCTGCAGTGTTCGAAACTCAAGTACCCATTAACATCTCTGGCAGCTTCAGTCCAAAATCTGGGAACATCCAAGAACAGTGAACACATAGTAACCTCAAGCCAGTGTTAGTTTGGTGGCCCAGTAACTACTGGTCAGTGTGATTGTTATTTTTTTTCCTCTCCTTTTTTTTCCTTTTTTTTTCTTTTTTTGAGGAAGACTACAGTATCTTTTTGCATTAGGAACTCTGGTATACAAGCAAGAGCGGTCTCAGCCCTGCAAGTGCAAAATATCTTGTAGTGACCAGTTTGGGTTTTCCAAAAGTTTTTTTGTCTGAACATCATGAACTGGGACTTTGCAGAAGATGACAACAAGTCGTAGTCTCGTATTAATATTGGAGTTTCTGCCTACCTGGAGTTCCTGTCAGCGGACTGGGATGAATGCATGCATTTGTTACCTGTCCATGTAGATATGAATGGTCTGGAGATATTTTATTTATTTTTAGGTTTGGGGAGGGAAGGGATTAAATTATAAAGGACCAGGAACAGTAGTGTATTTTAACAATCCAGCTCCGTTCCACCGTAGGGTTATTTATCTACATACCTCTCACTCTTGTGACCGACAAAACAAAAATGAAGCTAGTAACAATCAAAGTCCAAGTCGGGAAGGGGGAGCATCTTCTGCTAAGAATATGCTTGTATTTTAAGGAATTATCACCTCTATTTAGCCTGGTTAGAGCAAGAAATGGCCAGTGTTTAATGAAGGATAACACTACCTAATGGAAGAAGAGCGAGTGAGAGGTAGGGAGCAAAAATACTTTAAAGCCCAATGTAAGGGCAAATGGAAAGTGGTAAATTAATCTATTGTAGAGCTATGATTGAAATATATTTCCAATAAATTTAATGATGCTAGAAAACTATTTACTGAAACCCCAAGTCGCCCTTTAACTCTGGGCAGACTAGTCCATGTACATATCCAAAAATATGGTTTTTGTTTACACGAAATCAGTTACAAATCTGGTGTATTTTTTCTGCCTATAGGAATATTATTTCAAAGAAATAATTTTTAAAAATTATATCATTAAATTAGTACTTGAAGTTATACCACTGTGGTGGAAAAGTTACTTTGTTTAGTAAAATGATTGCCATTTTAAAGGTTAATGGCTAATTGAAGTATTTTTATGACTCCTTCATTCCAGGCTTCAAGGGGTTTATGTTTAAACTCCATTTTCTAATGTTTGTTGTTGCACTGTGCAGCAGGCATGGACTGCCTTACGTGAGGGGTCGGGCACTTTGATCAGGCTATGTGACCTAGGCATCTATCTGTGGAGAAAAACCTACAAATTTTAAAGTTCTTCCAAACGACGTTCATGTTCTGGTTAAAAAAAATGAAATTATATGATTTTAAAAAGTATTTTTCTTGAGATAATGTAACATTTAAAACAAATTATATTAAAAATATTGCTTGTGTAATGAGAAGGTGAAGTCAGAGAACTAACCTGTAAATGGATTATTTCATTCTCTGCACCAAACCTCCCACATGGGTATCCTCTTTGCAATGTATAGGTTAAAAAAAAAAAAAATCTGATATCAAACCATTTGTATCTAATGTGTACAGTGTAAAATTGACTTTAAAAATATTGCAGTACTATTTTTTCTTAATCAGAAAAGAAAATTCTCAAGGCCTTTTGAAGAGCATAAAAAGATGAAGATTGTAAACTTGTATAAAAAATTTAACTTGGGGAGGAAAAATGTAAAGTAGACATTTGTAATCTTTTACCGTTTGGGGTTATTTGGTCCCAGGATTCATCTGAACTTTGGATTATTATTTTGTTTGTTCTTTTTAAACGGGCCGTTTTTATCCAGGGGTGTTTCTTCCCCAGAAACCTGGTTCTAAGCAAAAGTTAAAAATAAAAAAGGGCAGCAAGGAGTAGTTTTCATCTGGTGTCTTTTATTTAATTTTTTTAAGTTAAGAGAAGCTGGTGACATATTTATACGTTTTTGTGCAAAATAAATGAATGGCAATAGATTTTAAAGAAAAATCTTATGTACTTCAGTGTGAAAAGTTCTGTATAATATTTCCCTTAAATATGCATTATTTTACTTGTGAGTTTTTTACTGAATTAATCTGAAATGTACAAGCCCTGGCTTTCCTACAGAGTGAAGAAAGTTATTTTATTTTTTTTTTTATTTCTAACTTTGGAAATTCATGCCTAAATCAGAATTATTATACAGTTGTTTGAGCTAAGGGGAGCGGGGGGCGGCGGGGGGGAAGGTCCAGCATGCTGTATGTATATTTCAGAACCTTTTTTAAATGTAAAAGCTGTACATTTCTGGGGAGTTCTGAATCTCTTTGTTTTTTGTTTTGTTTTTTTTTTTTTTCTCTGAGCATTTTGCAGTGAGCTTCTTTTATATATAGCCGACAATTTGAAAGAAAACAAAAAAAAAAAATGTGAAGTTCATTTTAAATCTACAGTATATCGCTGGTACAATACACTAAAAAAAAGACTTTGATAAAAAGAAACAATAATAATAAAGACCTCCATTTTAATTGTCATTCATATATACCTTGTGGATGAGAGCTATATACTTTTACACACTTTTTTAGATAAATAAATTATTGAATTACTGAAAAAATTGTTGCAGTTTTATTCTTGAGAGTGTTTTCTTTGACTATTAAGTTTTGGCAAAATGTTCCCAGGGAGGAAGGCCCTTGCATTAACAAGTACCTCTCGATCTCATATGTGATGTGAAGGGAGTGGAAATTCACCTAAATGCTCCTTAATGTATCCGTAGAGACACAGCGACCTTCCCGGAGCAGCCGCGGACCCGGCCGCAGATGCGGAGGAACACGGCTCATGGCAACGTACAAAAACTCACCCTGCTGCTGGACTCTTCTTTAAAAGCGGAAGCAAAAGCAAAACAGGATGGTTATGCTACTTGAAAGTATTTCTTTGCAAAAGGAAGTTGATGTCACTAATGTAGAAGGCAGGATAAGGAGACGGTCAATCCTGCCCAAGCAGGTGCAGCCTCCCAGCGCCTCCACGCGCATGGGGCCCCTCAGGGCTTCGGGGCAGCCCCCTCCTAGTCCAAAAAATTAATAAGCAACTTTTTGATTTTATGAATACGGAAAATATGAGCTCTAAGCACTCACCCCATGGATCTGTTTCATCACCTAGGTGTTCATCTTTATGCTCTGTTTTACTGCGGGAAGGAAGAGCCTTGGGCCTCCCCGCTGCCCTCGCAAGGGCAGTGCGGGTCAGGGTGCCTAAACCCGGGCTCGGGGCTGTGAAGCCCACCCTGCTCTCACTGTTCCAGGGCCGTGGGGCTGAGGAATCGCCTCGGCAAACTGGGAGTTACGCCCTCCAGGAAGATTATTGCGGCCTTTGGAAAAGAAGGGCTCTCTTGTACAATAAGACCACTGAAGGGCATAAGACGGAGCTGTGGGGTAGCGAGAGGCTTCCCCTTCTCCCCACCATGACTTAGTACTTTAGTGTGGGGTATTCAGGGGTCCTGAGTTCCCACTTTTATCTTTTGTTAACGATCAGTTTTCATCTTTTTCATGCTTTGATTTGGCCAGCGAGGAAGGTAAATGGGATCACCGAAGGGAAATCGGAGGAGATGCAGGTGCCTTTCAAAACTTTCCTTGAAGTTTGACAGTGATCCAGAGCACTTCAAAAGTTAAGCAGAGCCCTACAGGACCCTGGGGTGGCTTTTTTTTTGGTGATTTTTGCGTTTACATGGATCGTAGTGGGGTGGGCCCATTGGTATGAGTCTGTCATTCCATGTTTGCATGGTGGCCAGTCATCTCTGTGGCCTTCTTGGAGGCTTTATAGACATTTTTGGCATTTTTCCCCCTGCTTTGTTACAGCTTGAGCTCCTTTCTGCCCCCCTCTTTTGCATCCCTGGCCCTAGCTGTGATAGCCCTTTTCTGCCATGGGCAGTGGCACCGAGCTGCCGTTTCCTACAACCACCCAGAGTATCAGCGCTGCCCAGCGGTGGCTTCATAGGTTTTTCTTGCCCCAAGGTCTTTCTTGTGCGTTGGCGTAGTTTGTTTTGTGTAGGGCTTTTCTCCCTGTTTCTATCTAATGTCTGCGGCTGGAGCTGCCTTCCATGCGGGCGTTCCCAGTGAGGAGGGACGCAGAGATGAACGCGCTGCTGACCGGGACGCGCGGGATGTTTGCGGTTTCCACGATTTCGGTGTTGTTGCAGCTGCCACCGCGGCCTGACCGCTCCTCCAGGTGCCACCGCGCGCCCCGTCGCTGCTGCCACCGCGTGTCGGGAATCCGGGAATACCGCAATGCGGGGGACTGCGCATGCGCGGGGCGCTCCGCCGCGCTCGCTGCTGCCATCGCGTGTGGGCGCGGAGGGGCTGGGGGGCC
>JAWLRI010000709.1:2873493-2884499 GCA_034781795.1 Crypturellus tataupa | reverse complement strand
CTCGGCCGTCCCGCCCGCGGCCTCGGAGCGGGAGCTGCCCCGGGGGAGCGTTGCCCCCGCGCCGCCCTCTGAGGAAGGGGAGGCCTGGGCGCACACCGGGGGTCACCCCCGCCGCAGCGGCTGCCCCGGCCGCGCCGCCGGGTCTCCCCGGGTCATTACAGGTGGACTGTGTTCCCGAGCGGCCGTTCCCCTCCGCGGCGAGACGTGATTCCCAGCTCTGCGACAGCGCAGAGAGCTGCTCCGGAGAAGGAGGCTCGCGTGGAAGCAGATCCCTTGCCCTGGCGGGAGGCGTTGGGAGAAGAGGTGTTCGGGTCCAAGGGGAAGGCTCTCCACCTTGACCACGGCATTCCAGAGCGCTTGTTCACGGCGGCAGCGCCTCGGCGAGGCGGCGAGCGCGGCCGCGGCTCCCGGCTGCGTGTGCCGACAGAGCCCGTGCAGACAGTCTGGCTGCTCGGAGACGAGAGCCTCGGCCCGAGCGGGGTGAGGGACACCACATCCGCTGCGGCTGCCCTCCTGCCCCTTCTGCCCGGTACCGTCTGGAAATCAGCACCACCTCCATGCGCCCGTGTGTTGTCGCCAGGGGATCCTGCCGTCCTCGCCCGCTGTCTGGAGCGGCAGAAGGGGCACTTGGCTGGTGGGAACACCGGAGCCCCCGAGGGCTGCTCAGGCTGGGAAGCGCTGAGGGGTTTTCAGGAGAGCCCCGTGTTAGCGGCAGGTAATTCACTGGACTATGGTGCTCAGAGCCGGGTTTGGAGACGAGACGTGGTGACTGGCAAAACCTGTGGGAGTTCTCGGAGCAGAAACTCTTTGTTTCTCTGGAACACCATCCCTGTGGGGCAGGATTCAGTTTGTCCCACTGTGTTGCAGCCACATAGCAAAAATATTTTGAAGGGCAGAAACGATGCCTTGCTGCGTCTCAGACAGAGCACCTGGAGAAGCATCATTCCACCTCTGGAGTCACTGGCCCCGACTTGGCTAGAATGGCTGCAAACACATTGTCGAGTGCAGGGGAACCGCAGGGAGTCCACGCGCGAGGGACAGGGTCCTCTGCAGTCCCAGCACAAGTCAGGAGGCAGGAGCAGGGCAAGGCAGAGCGGGGAGCACAAGGGAGCCTTGAGGCCCTGCCGGCAGTTCTGCAGGTTTCTGCAGGTGTCACGGCAAAGAAGAGCTTGCAGGGGTGACGAGGTGGCTCTACAGATGCTCAGAGGCGTGAGGAGCGAGTGGGGCAGGAGAGAGCATGAAGGAGCTTGTTGGGAACGGGTGATGGAGTCTGCCTTTGCTGCAGGAGAGAGGACGGGTGGAGGAGAGGTGGATAATGAAGGGCTTGGAGAGGGGAGATGAGCAGCCTGCAACTGGGGCAGGGAAAAGAGGGAGCCGGGCAGGAGTGTGGGCAGGAATGATGTGGTCTAAGGCATGGGCCAGCACAACAGTTTTTGCCGCAGCCTTCTGGATACAAACCAGCAGATCAAGAAAACCTTTGCAAGGTGTGGACATTGCTGGGTGGTAGGAACATACAGAGAGATGCAAGCGGAGTCCTCAGATCACTAGAACAAGCTGGAAGATGCCAGTTTTATCTTCAAACCAGTATCCTGAAGGGCACCTCTCCCCTGGCATCGCAGCTGGATTCCTGGGCCTTTGCAGGGCATGTGCCTGCTCGGTGTCTCCCAGGGACGGGCCTTGTTGCTCACTCCATCTTCAGAGGCTCCTTCTGCCCTGTGAAGTGAAAAGATTTCTAAAATTGACAAGGATCCGGAAGCTCCTCAGGGGAAAAAAAAAAAAAAAAAAAAAGGAGATAAATCTGCTGTGTGATGGCTCCAGGGCTGTGTTCATACGTTCAGCAACTTATGGAAACCAGCTCTTTGGGCTGGTTCATTGACTGGCAGGAATTAGAGAGCTAAGGCACTGCAGGGCTGGTAATTAGCTGCTGCCTAAGTGTTTTTGTAGACTCAGGTTTCGAGCGCGAGGGGAAGGGGAAAGCATTTGTAAAGCGAGCTCTGCGGGAGCCACGGACTGGGCGCGCAGGGGGAGCCCCTCCGAGCACCCGCGTTGTCCCTCGGGCAGCCGCAGCTTTGGCCTCCGATGCCGTGTCAGAGGCCACGACATCCCGAATCCTTCCTGGCTCGGCTGCTGCACCTGCTGGGAGCTGTGCTCGCTGCTCGTGGCCATGGGGAGGAGCCGGGAATGCTCTGGGTCGGGCAGATGAAGGAATCGCAGGGGACGCAGGGACTGCAAGATGTAAGAAATGAGAGTTCGTTAGTTCCACTGCGCACAGGCCGACTTGCTGAAAGAGGCTTCAAGCTGAGCACGTCCCTTTAAGCTGGGGCTGTGGGACCCTTTGATTTGGTTAATTAGAGGCAAAGTTTTGCCGTGCCGTGGGAGGAGGGTACGCGCTGCAGAGCGCGGCTACCGCCGCTTTGCTAATGAGATGATTTATGGGGCTGTTGGGGCGCGCTGTGTACACAGGCGCACACGCACACCGCCACTTCCAGCCCCCGCTCCGCTCCCGCCTGGGGAACTGTCCGCACCAGCCGTGGAAGCAGCTTCTTAGGGCACCCTGTCCAGCCCTCTGCCAAGGGCCGGTTTTCCCCTTTAGGGTATTTTGTGTACCGGGACCCAGTTTGCATCTAAATATTCCTACAGGTTTCCTCTACTTCCCTGGCCAGATTTCCTAATTGCTCCTATTTTGCAGCCTAAGTTTGATCTTAGATTCAATCAAGAAACTGCCTCTCTCTCTCCTGCTCCAGAAGATCCCTCCTTCTATAACTCAAGTATAGGGCTTGCCTGCACTTGAAAGTTCATTCTGGATTAAGGTAGGGAATAGATCTGAAATGCACCAACCAGTTTCTGAACAATTCTGGATAAGAAGTGGCCATTTCTGAATAACGTAATGCACAGGCAGGCCTATATGTTCCCTTCTGTTAGCAGCAAGATCAGATAAAACATGATTTGTACAAAGTGGGTCTATACTTTTTGCAACTACTCTCTCTCACTTAGGCTAAAAGCAGATAATGATCTCGCCCTTCAGTTTGCCTCACTTATATCCTCACACTGTCACAGCTAAAAGGTTACTACAAAGAGATCTAGGAATTCCCCAAATATTTGGATTTCAAGGGGTTATTTCACAGATAAGGAATGTCATATTCTCCTTCATGGGTCTCTCGTGTGTCTCTCCTCCATCCGGACAACAGAGTTGGAGTCTCTCCGCGGGCTGCAGTTGCACCCGGCAGTTGTGGAGCGGTGCCACATGCAAGGGGCACGAGACCTTGTCCAGGTGGCAGCGCCTCAGTGCTGGGACCTGTCGCGGGAGCAGGTCCCTGCACGGGCGTTCGCAGAACTCGCTGCTCCCAAGCTGCAGGCCCGCGCTTGGAGTGCCCTAATTACTACATGCATGGGCAGATCTGGGCAGTGCTCTGGGTGTACCTGAATTTCAGTTATTTAGGTTAGCAGCAAATTGCACGAGTTGGTTGCTCGGGGATCTGGGCAGACTACTCAAAGCAAAAGAAAGCGTCTGATGAATTAGCCAATATTTTTGTTTGTGGATGATGCCCCTAAAAAAGAAACAAAACCTCCCATTCTTACCAGCATGTTTGTTACTCAGGATTACTCCATGAATCATTTGTGACTGAGGTTATTGCAGCCAGTGGGTTTCTCGTGTCCTGCTTTTGTTTTAATCTTTGGGCTCTGGCTATCCTAATTTTGTTTGTGCTGGCGGGTTGATTTCAGTCTCCGAAGTCCACATGGAGCTTTCAAGTTTGATGTAAATACGCAGACACTGCATTTTTTAAACCCTTTAAAGGTGTTTGCAAGCAAAAGTTTGCAAATTGTCACAGGAAAAAAAGTCAGGTAAGCTGCTAGCACTGAAAGGAATTCACAGATTTCTGAGGAACAATGGGCACTTTTTGCAGTATTCCCTCAGTTCTAGTTTCTCAAGGCATAACAAAGTGGTAACATCAGACAGCATTAGATGGCATAGTCTTTGCTGCCTAACTCATAGCTGTACCTCATTAAATGCTGTGGGCTTTGAACACAGTCTCCCCACACAGACATTTTCCACCCTTTTTAGCCAAAATACAACGCCACAAAATGAAATAATTGTAGTGCAAGGTTGATTCTACTGCAAGAGTCAGAGATGAGAAAAAGGAGAAAGAGGGAAAGAGAAACATCGTCTAACTGGAAGAGCTGCAGATGGTTAGACGTGATTGCAGGAGAACTGAAGGCAGCACTACAGAGCAGTCTCAGCTTTCAAGTATTGTGCTCCCAAGATCTACATGCCATTTCTTGGATGTGGTTTGCCCTGAGGGCAATCCTAACAGCTGTGAAGTTTCAGCAGATGAACAGTGTAGTTTTCAATAAATTTCATGAAGCAAATGAAAGGATTTTAACTCGTTCGTGATAGGCTGCTGCCGGTCTGAAGGCTCTTCCTGACTTGAATCCATTCATGTCACGAGCGTTTCCCATTTGAACCCTGGTTTTTGGAGCACACCTGAGCTATCGGCTAGCTCTGCTCTGGGTTTTTGGCGAGTCCTTCCCCAGCAGAGCAGGTTTCTTTGTGTCGTGCTCGCGGATCCAGAGAGGTGGAAGTGCTCCTGGCTACATAATTCATAATTCCTCCATGTTGCTGTTCCACTGGTAGCTGCTTTCTGAAGAAAGGTACCAAATGTGGGAGTTGGATTATTTTCTCCTGGAATCTGGAATCTTTTGCTTCCCAGCTGCTATGCAGGCACCTGCTAGCCAGGCTACGGGGATAGTTCTTGACTCAAAAAAAGGAGATGCCTCTTCGTTTATTAGTTAACTGTTTATTCATGAGCACCAACCTTTGGAGGAGGGATTTGTCCTCATCCTCTCAGCAAAGAGGAGCAGCGGGATGAGCAGTTCCCCAAGTGTCTTCTTCCCTGGTGACAGCTGTAGCTGAGAATAACAACTGTTCAGTCACACATCCAGAGCAGGGCTGGCATATGTGTGGCATCTTCTGCTGCCAGCTGAGGGCTGCTGCCATTAACTCTTAAGAAAAGAGCTCACATGTCCTGAAGCTTCTCACATGGTCCGATTCAAGCAATTTTTTTCTTCCAAAACATCTCCATTATCAACTCATGTGGACTGCAATGCAACTAGCGTGAGCTCTGTGAATTCACCTGCTAAGTACATGACAAAATAGCAAAACGGAGCCCAGAGTTTTTGTTTTCTTCATGGCAGCGGATTCCTTCTGTGAGTAGGGATGATTAGAAAGCCGGTGCAGGTTGGCCTGGTGTGTACCCGAGTGACCTGAGCAACAGGGTGCTGTGTTTTCAGCTTCTTCCCTCCCACATGGGATCTCCGGGCTGCTTCATGGAGGCCCCGGAGGGCTCTCACACCTTGAGGGCTCCCTGGTTTATCTCTGCTGTCCCGCTTGATGGCCTTGGGGCTGGCATTTCCTTCTGATCCAAGTCTACCCAGAGGCCGCTTCCCTCTATTCTTCTGCAGCTGCTCCCTGGCCGGACTCACTTCCCTCCTCTCCATTGCAAACGCAGCAAACATCCCCAGAGCGCCGCTCTGAGCCGTTTTTCCACGCAGAGCTCTGCACGGCGGCTTGCAGCTCAGAGGAGTCTCTAGTAAAACGACACAGGAGCAAATAAGGAAGTGAGGAGGGAGTTTTGTGCAGGGTAGAGGCATCTGTGACCTTTCGTGAGGCTCCTAGCACCAACTCGCATGAACAGCTACTGCTTTGAACTACAATAATACAGCCCGTAACCGGCTACCTCCTCACAACCGCCCCTTCCCTAGCAGTGTTCAAGAAACATGTAGGTGAGGCACTTAGGTACATGGTTTAGCAGGAGGTGATGGGTTCACGGTTGGACTCCGTGATCTTGAAGGTCTTTTCCAACCATAATGACTCTAGGAATCTAAGATACAGCTTGTATGGCAGCTCAAAAGATGTTGTGAGCTAGTCCAGCCTCTCTACAACAGTTCAGAGCCTCCTGTGATTTGGGTCCTCATAGCCCTCATGTCTCATGAGTTTTAGTGACTACCTGGCTCTCTTCTGTCCTACTGACTACCCCTCAGTCGCTGCCCTCCTGTCGCTCTTCCTTCCCAGCTCACGTTCTCATGTGATGCCCGCCCGATGCAGGACGGGCACCTGTTGCTGCTCCTCTGGCCTCACGTGGCCCAAGCACTCGGTGGTCCTGCAGGTGTGGGGAGGGTGCTGGGGTGTCCCGCACATCCCGGGGCCGAAACCTTCCACTTATCGCAACAAGGCCAAATCCAGGGACCCGCCTGTGCAGCGCAGAGGGAGAGGAGGCTCTCGGCGAGGCACGGGGGGAGCCGTGCCTGGGTCAGGCAGGAGAGGAGCTCAGCGATGTTTGCAGAGGAGGGGGAGCGGAAGGGGAGTGAGGAGTTTGGTTGCTCTGAGCCGAAACGTGCGCAAGGAAAGCCTCAACCCACACCCTGAATTCCACAGCTCGGCTCCGGGGACAGGGGGAGGGAGGGAGGACAGGACGGGACATTTCCAGCAGACCTACGACTTGTTCATAAAAGCCTCGTCCCACCAGCCCTGCCTGCCTCCCTCCCCCATTGCCTTCACATCTCGCAATGGATTTTATGAACCCAGTCCCCCTTAGGCTAGAGGGAATAATATCCCAGGAGACATTCCAATCTCAGCTCCGCTTTGGAGGGGATCAGAGAGAGGCAAGGGTGGGGGGGCGTTCCACCGGGACGCTCCGTTTGCGGAAACCTGGCAGGTTGCGAGCACTGCAAGACAGCACTAGCAGCCTCCTTATCAGAGCGTGAGCCGCAGGCGGCCGTCACGGCTCCGCTCGCCTCACTCTCGCGCTCTGCAGCTCCCGAGCCCGGTTATTTCTGCTGTGTCCAAACCGCTGTCTGAAGCTCTGGGGTTGCTCGCAAGGCTCTGCCCCGGGCGGCAGGGCACAGCAGGCCGCAGGGGAGGTGCTGAGGTGAGGAACGGGGTTGCCCGCAATGCGCAGCCGGGTCCACACTGCCACTGGCCTCAGCACGTCCCCCTGCCACTCGCTCCGCTGCCCCTGCCAGGAGAGGGGGCAGCCTCCTGGGCATCTGCTCCCGACAGGAGTCGTGCTGTGCCCCGCGCCCACGCCGGGGAACGCCAGCAGATGAAACCCCATCTCGGGCCAAGCGCCGTGAAGATGGATGTGTTTTCCCTGCCTGCCTTATCTGGCGGGCGGTGGGTGCTTCTCCGCGGAGCCCAGCGGTGTTTGTGTGCGCTCCGCTCCTGGCACGGCGGCGGGAGCTGATTAGACAACAAACACTGCGGCTGCCTCTCGCCGAGCCCGGAGCCGGCCGTGCCCTG
The DNA here is from genome assembly GCA_034781795.1 of Crypturellus tataupa. Taxonomy (NCBI): domain Eukaryota; kingdom Metazoa; phylum Chordata; class Aves; order Tinamiformes; family Tinamidae; genus Crypturellus; species Crypturellus tataupa. The sequence continues at coordinate 2,877,202 of JAWLRI010000709.1, read as the reverse complement.
CGGAGACCCGCGGTGGAGCAGGAGCCTTCACTGCAGGAGGCAGCTGCGCAGGGGCGCTGGGACAGAGCTGCGTAGCCCCACAAAGGCCCCAAATCCAAATTTCCACTAACTCCAAGTTCTCTCCTCACCCCCTCGCCAAGCCTTGGGCTGCCAGATGAGGGGGGAACCAGGTAGTCCAGGTCTGTTCAAGCAGGAAGCAGCCAGAGGCGGTGATGAGTTCCCATTTGTCACCCATTGAGTAGTGATGCCGAAACGATCAATTCATGAGGCTGTCACCTACAGAGAGAAGAGCAAAGACATCAGAGAGGAGAAATCAAAAGGGGCTTTTCTGTCCTGGGGCTTTGGCTCCTGGTCCCTCCAGCTGCTCAGAGAAATGCCCAGGAGGGGCAAGGCTCCATGCTAACTTTGCAGGATGAAAAAAAAAAAGAGAGCCCTGAGCGACAGTGAATAAAGCTGTGAAAATCACACCAGGGAAGTGGCAGGAAACAAAGGATTTTCGACAGACAGCCTTAATCCATTTAAATTCAGTTGGTTATCTCTCACCTCCCCCTCTCCCCCTTCATTCTCCCCAGTGACCTCATCTCCTACCCCCTCTCAGTCCAACCTGCCACAGTGGGGTCTGACTGCAGCTGGAACAGCTCCACTAACTGAAACAGAGTTATCCATGTCTTCGCTGTTCACAGCAGAGAAGAGTCAGACCTGGTGTTTCCTACCTGCCCCAGCACAGTCCCCATCTACCTAGCACCTCTTTGGAAGAGGGGCTGGTGAGAAGAGTCTGCTCTGGCTGCTGGTTCCTACCAAAACTCGCAGCAGGGTGCTGAAAAGGGACCCCAGCTGGGTTGGTATTGAGTGAAGGGGAACAGCACCCGATCTCAGCAACAAAGACCATCCACAACTGGTGATGCTAAGGAACTAAACATAGAATCCGCCTGAACATGCTGCCCTGCACGAGCCCACATTAAACATACAGATACTACATTTCAATCTTTTCTGTTTCAAAAAACGTTCTCAAACTTTCATAAAAAAAACAGTGCTATTCCTACTGTTTTGTATCCTAATGAAACCCTACTGACTCCTATTGTAGAAAAGAGCTGTTAAAGGACCCCAAGGGACCCAAAGTGATGACTTGGGGCAGCAAAGTGATTGCTGAGCAAGGAGATCCATGCAGGCAGATGCTCTACCAGTAGCATCAGTGACTGCCAGGACCTCCCAGTCACAAGGGCAAAGTTTCCCACTGATCTGCAATTGTCGTCAGATCCCCGAAGCCCCTTGGGCACAGAGGTGCCCACGCGCAGAGCCCCTGCACGGAGCAGTGCCGGGCTGTCAGCATGCCAGGGCTGTGGGGAAGTCCCTGGGCTCAGTGCAAGCAGCCTCTGTAAATCCAGTGAGGTGCAGGTGGAGGGGGCCGGGAGGGATGCAGGGGCAGCCCGGCTGGAGAGCTCCCAGGAGAGGATCACGAGCAAGAAGGGCTGCTGGCTGCACGTCGGGTCTGCAGACGGTGAGCACCCCGCCTGCCAAAAGACCTTTGCTGCTGTTAGCGTGTGCTCGCTCTGCTGGGAAATGGACCATCTGCTTTCTTTTGGGTTTTGTGTCAGCAGTTCTTAGCACTGTCTCACCTCAGTGAGATCCATATTTCCCACACCCCTCTCCTCAAAGCTCCCTGTTTCCTGGGAAGAGCCAAGACGTCCCCGCAACCCCAGCTTGCTCGCACGTGTCTGCCCTCTTCCCCTGGCCTAGAAGGCACCGAGCTCACCCAGACACCAGCTCTTCAAAGGGAAGATGCTGAAGAGAGACAAAAAAGGCAGGAAAACTCTCCTTGCTGGGAGCCAGCTGTGTGGCTCAGAGCGAGGCAAGGAAGGAGCAACTGCTCCGCATTCACAGGGCACGGCCAGAAGAGCAGCAGGACTGTAAATTCACAGTGTAAAGCCTGGGCCCTGTGAAAACTGGCACCTTGCTTCTTCCTTACTTCTTTCCTTACTCCTCTCTCCTTCTGTTACAGGAAAAGCCTCAGGGATACCCTGAAGACACTGCTCTGCTGGGGGGACCATCCCTGCCAGTCCTAGTGCCCACAGCTGGCCAGCATTTGGAGGGGCGAATGTGGGGAGATGCCTGGGACCAGGGGGTTTAGCTCTGCAGCGACAGCAGTGCCCACACTCAATACACTTGTGGTGCTGTCGCCTGGGCCAGGGCAGGACACCCCTGCTGATTCCTCCGGCACCCACCGCTCTGCGACTGCTGGGCAGTCTTTCACTTTTCTGCCTCGGCTTCCCCCATTTAATGCACATTCCCACTCACTAAGCACTGCAGCACCATCCAGGCGTGACCACAACCAGGCTCATTCCTCTTGCATCTGTTCCACATACTCAGAATTTACATCCTAAATATGGTTCCCATAAAACAAAACACAAACAATCGATCACAGACAAATAAATTAGTAATACAACCCAGGATGTCAGGAAGTCTTGCCCACTCCCTGCATACCAGCCCAGGCAGCTGGAGATCAAAGTTTTTGTGTTTGCATACATTTCTTGAAACAATTTGCAGTTAAACTCAGGCCACTGGGGGGATGCTGACACAGTCCAGGATTTCTCCCACAGAAATATGCACCAAGAACAGGGAGCTGTGCATTGCCTGCATCCACCTCCAAGCTGAGCGAATGGAGACTTTGGCATCTCCCGAAGGAGAGGTGCTGCTCTCCTTGCCCTGTGCGCACCCTGCACCCGCAGGGCGAGAGCACTCAGGTGGCTCAGAAGAGCCTCTCTCAGGCACAGCGGCCACGCAAACGCTTCTCCTGCCTTAAAGCAGGGATCAGATATCCCCCATGGGGACTCAGAGGGTCTAGGCAGGCAGCAGGGATCTAAGAGGACTTTTTGTCTCCGATAGTCCTACGTAGGAGAGCTGGACAACACCTTGTTTGTCCTCCTGTCCATTCTCCTGCCTGCAGGGCCAGTCCTTTTCTGAACTCCCACAACCAGCAGCAAAGGAGGAACGTGAGTGATGGCACCTAAAGCAATAGAGATATCTGAGCCATCCCCCCTAAACTGCTCCCAGGCAGCTCCAGAGCTTTCACGTTCCCACAAAATTGGGGCTGAAGTGCACTTAATGTTTGGGGATTTCACTATCACCTTGAAAAAGTCTCTCCCAAACTTGTTCCCAAAAGCAGTACTAAATACCTGCTTTAAAGCCATTCCAACACAGAGAAAACCCAGCTACTGGACTGCAAGCATTTACACCATGTGCAAGCAATTCCAGCAAGGTGGGCACAGCAGAGAGGACAGAGGCAGAAAATACCACAGGCAGGTTCACTGTGGAGAACAGGGAAGTTAACCCCTAGGGCGAAAACACCCTTGGATGGGATTCAGAGCAGATGGGGCTAGACAGGAGCAGGAAGGAAAGGACCAGTGCGGGGTCTGCTGTGGAGGCAGCAAGTGACACCTAAACTCGCAGCAGGACTAACAAAAGGGCTGTGTAATCCCAAAGAGCAAGTGGATCCACGGTGTGAGGAAGCCAAGGAAACAGTTCGGGAAGTCCCGAATGGTGGGGACGGTCCCGCAGCAGCGCGGGCAGGAGCAGCCCGGTCAGCACGCGAGGCCTCGTGCTGATGCCGCGCTGCCCACCGAGACCCGGGGCCAAAGCCGGGGCTGCCGCCGCCGCCTCGTGCTGCTGAGGCCAGGGGAGCCGTCGGGGCCGGCACCCGTCGGGGCAGCCC
>JAWLRI010000709.1:2853045-2873393 GCA_034781795.1 Crypturellus tataupa | reverse complement strand
GTTCGTGCTCCGGGGCAACTTGGTGGCTCGGGTTAGGTTTCCTAAACGCGTTGTGCGGAGCGAGAGAGAGAACGGGAAAACAAGCGAGCAGCGCGAGCAGCGGGACAGGGAGGGTTTACAAGAGGACAAGGGATCCCCCCTTCCTTTAAAGGTAGCAGAGCACTTGCTGCTGCTAATAACGCGTCCCACATGCTGTGCCGGCGATGCCACAGGAAAGCGAGAAGCGCTACGTGCAGGGGAGACTAAAAGGATGGATAAAACGTGCAGGCAGGAGGGGAGCAGCAGGGCTTTCTCCCTGGACGCGCCTGCCAGACTCCAGCACCTGGATGGGGCTGCGAGCAGCAGGCGCTACCGCTGCCAGGGGAGCGCAGCCGTGCGCAAGACTGGGGCAACGGGGAAGACAGAGAGCTCCTTGTGCCGGACTGCGTGCGTGCGTAATTGGATTGTTATATCCATGCGCTTTGCTGGTGCGCCATAAAATAATGACAGGGCAATTCCCCGGTAGCAGCCCAAGGGGATTAGTTCAGGTTCAGTCGATGGTTTTATTATCGCCTCTGTCATCTGAGTACTTTCTAACTTGGCTGCTAAATATGCCGTGGGCCGGGACTTGGCATAGAGCAGCCTTGGCCCCCAGAGTGCTTGTGTTCTTCACAACAAAATGTGACCGCGCTCAGCTCTGCTGCCTCGGCAAGGGGAGGGCACGCGGTCGCGCGCGGCGCTCCGCACCCCGGCTGCGGTGCCCAGAGCACAGCGCTGCGGCTGCAGGGCTGCAGCCCGCTCGGCCCTGGTCCTCGTGCTGCCAGCACAGCCCTGTGTGACATCCCGAGGGAAGGGAGGAGCCTGCCCTGTGCTTTCACATCCCCTGTGAACTTTGCTCTGGTCCAACCGACGTTCGCAATGTTCACATCCATGTGCCTGTGCCTGCAGCTGCCAGCTGAACACAGAGGTTGCTGAGGTTTCTCTGTCTTGGTCAGTGCTCCTTGGACAGAGAGGAACATTCCAAAATGTGGGAAGAGCGCAATTAATGCAGGAACCGAGCTCTGCTCAGACTCCTGCTCCGTCTGATCCAGGACCATGCTCCTGAAGGCTTCCCGGGTGGCAGTCTGCTGCCCAGGGATGGTTTTCTGTCACTGAACTCTGAGTGCCAATCCTTTTCTCCCAGTTGGAGTGACTCTAGGTGATGTCCTTGACACTGTTTTATTCAGAGACCTCTTCAGTGCTGGTGCTTTTGGCCAGCCAGGTGCTCCTGTTTAAAAACAAAGCATTTCACTGACTCTCCAGGGAGAGCGGCTGCCTCCTTTGAAGGGTTTGAAGGAGACCGATGCTTTCCCATCCCTTCGGAGATGTTTCTCTCCATCTCAGATGCCTTTTGGAGTACCTGTTTCTGATCCCCATGTTTGTGAAGGCTCCTGAGGTCAGCTGGCTGCTGCTGAGGGATGTGGGCAGGCAGCGTCACAGCAGCTGCTCTCACGTCCAAGCATGGAAGCTGACAGCACCCAACCCCTCTCCTCTCCCCAGCCATGGGGAGCAGCTCAGCACAGCGGCTGAAACGGGATGGCTGAGCTGGCTGTGGCCCCTGGATTGCGGCTGCCCACGTAACCGGGTGCTGCTTCCCTCTCCCACAGTCTTCCTACCCTCTTTAGTGGGAGACCTCTGCCATGCCATCACACGGACACTTCTCCTGGCTGTTTTAACCTCTCTGCACAAAGACATGTTTCCATATGTCTAACTGACTGTTTTCCTTCCTGTACACCTTGTGCGGCCAGCTGATAAGTGAAGAAGGAGCCAAGGGGCTGAGCTGGGAAGAGATACCCCCAGCTTACAGGCTGGAGGACAGGGACTTCCTCAAGCTCCGTGCGGGTAGAGGGGTGGGCACGGACCGCCCTAAACAGTGTGAGGCAGAGGGGTGTTGGACTGTGCCGGGGCTATTAGGTGCTCCAGTAACAAATCACAAGAGCATTCGCTTGGGGGTGGGGAAGGGAATCGAGGGCTAAGATTTATTTTAAAGCCAGGCTACACAGGGAAAGCTATAGGATGAGCTGGAGCTCTTTGGAGTGACACTCTTAGATCTCCATCACTTTTACATTAACACCTAAAGAAAAAAAAAAAAAGAGAAAAATGAGTGCAGAACACAGGCTGTCTCTGGTGTCCACTATAAAACCTGAGAACAAAAGAGCTGCAGTCCTCGGGGCAGTGCTCGCGCACACGCTCAATTCCTGCATTACTTTTGGCTCCCCCGGGAAATCAAAGTCAGTCTGTTTTGCTGGGAAACTATCTCTCCATTGAGAAATGGCGTGCGCCTTCCCAGGTGCCAGCAAAACCCATGAGGAGCCCCATCCTGCAGCTCTGTGAACCCAGCAGACTCCCACCTGGAAGGGGCTGCGCTGCCCTTCCCGGCTGCCTGAGGAGCTGCGTTCGTCTGCCTCGCTCAGGCAGCTCTCGCAGGAAAGGTTTAATTTGCACTGTTTGGTTTGGCTGTTTAAATATTGCAGTGATTGTAGAGGTACTTTGAGGCATGTTTATCCTCTGCTCTGGGAGAGACTCAAGACACAAATAAGCAGTTATTCTCCAGTGGGTTTGTTGTGTTTGTGTTTTCACATGCATACGCTGCAGGGTGGCAGACTCAGAGGGTGCAGCCAACAGAGAAGACTGGAAAAGGAGAAAAGAGGAGGGAGAAGTATGTGTGAAAAGAAGTGTGTGAAGAAGTGTCTGTGCATCTCCCTCAGCACTTTGCACACTCCACCTTGTGTATCCTGTCCTTGCACCATAACACTGGGGCTCAGCAGAGGCAGGGTGCACTGCCTGGAGCTGTTGTTTGAAAAGCATCTTGTACAAATTGACCTGCAGAGATTTTTCACAGCAGGACACTCAGCAGCTCATCTGTAGAAATCTCTAAGTACATCAGACAAATAAAAAAGGGGCTCTGGGATGTTCTTACACTGGGGGCAGGCTCAGCCTGTGATATGAATCGAAGCTGAGTCAGCCCGTGGCGGTCAGGCAAAATCCTCTGCTGCAGGGGTTCGCTGAGGGGCCAGATACAGTTTAGAGGTTCACAGAGACCCTGATGCAGATAAGACCCCCAAGGCAGACAGAAGTAACCCTGGGAGATCAAACTTCCTCCTGTTGGTGCAATTTGGGGAAAAGAGAGGAATTAGCATCTCACAGTAAGGTTTTTGCCTGGAAAAGAACAGCTGAGAAGGGTTATTTCTGTTCCAACAACCCAAGAAGGGGATGGAAAGTGTAAAAAGTAGAAATGTTCCTCTTAGAGGTAGGTCCTGCCTGATTCTGGAGGTGTGCAGAAATGTGAAGAATAAGCACGAGCTGTCAGAGCATTTGCAAGCTTTGGACGAGTTTCAGCTTGGGTTGGGTTCAAGTTTCAAGATGTTTGAAGTGGAAGCATTCCTAATGTGCTGTGAGCGCTGCAGCCACCCTGAAGGGAGGAACAGATGGGACAGGAGGCATCCAGAGGAGATTCCCTGGGAACCCAGGGGAGAGCTGCACTTCATCCAGGATAAAGAGGAGATCAGGTTCAGACTGAGCGGCAGTTTTCAGACTGATGCTCTACGTAGGGGCTGCTGGGCTTGTCTGTTAGGTTTTCTGCTCATCCTGATCCTGCCGGAGCAGTGTGTACACGCAGGATCACTGATAGTTCAACTCAGAGATGCGACATATTCTTACTCTCCATGGTGCCCTGCGCTGAAAAGGCCACACAGGGGAGTAACCAATGTGTCTTTCAGGTTAAAGCTGTTAAAACTATTGCATATTGATAGCAAGGCTGAGCCACAGCCACAGTGCCTTGTTTTTTCCTTCCAACTTTCCATCAACCTGAGTGTCCTCACTAACTCTTCCCAGGGAATCTGCTACAGAACCTGCTTTGAAAACTAGGCAAACGCCACAGACCAGGACCCTGTCCCAAGCAGACCTCTCCAGGTGACCGGGCAGGGGGGAGCTTGTCCTGTCAGTGTAGAGATTGCAGCATCTGAGAAGGATATAGTCCCTGGAGGTGGGACACCCTCTGACAGCTTTGAAGAGGGCTGCACTGTGCCAGGTAGCTGTATCCACCTCACGTCCTGGCTGTCATCCCTCAGCTGGGTGCTGATAGCTTGTTGCTTGCTTCACGTGGATATAAATACACCATACACAAAAGACTTCAGCCCTCTTCCTCTTCCGGCTGGAGTGTGCTGCATCCCAGGGTGGTTTCTTGGTTTCAAGGGGATTTCTAGGTCATCAGATTAAAGGTTCTTGCAACCTTTTGCTTTCTCAGAGGCATATCCGGAGGTCTGTTTGCTTTGTAAGTACTCCTGTTTCTGGCAAACTGTTGCTTGGGTGACACCAGCAGCTTGGTTGTGGTGCCACTGATGGACTGGACTCACAAACTGTCACATAATTAAACTGTCTGATAATAAAAATAGTCCAGCAGTGTTTATTCATTTGCTTTCCCTTGTTGCAGCAGAGCCTAGGCCTTTTCATTCTGTCTGCAGCCATAAACATTTGCAGTTCGCAACGTTTCATGTTCCACGTTGCTTAGGAAAAATAAACATTTTCCTTTTTCTGTTGCCAATAACAACTACCACCAAATAATCCGGAAACAAACCGTCAGGCCCCAGGAGGTAGTGCCTGATGGTGCACGGAGTATGGGAAGTGAATGGAAAGGAACGTCCAACTGTGCAACAGTTTCATACAACACCAGGCCCTGCAGTGCCTCCCAGCTGGCCTCGCTTGGCCAAAGGTTGGTCTTGGCCTTCACACTCCCTCTGGCTCTGAGTACAGTGGGACCAGATTGTAGCCCGGCAAGAAGGAGCCAGTCCTGTTGCAACAGCAGTTTGTGCAAGCAAAATGTTCACAGAGGGATTGGGAAATTCTGCCCTGTTGAGGGTAGGGGTGGCGAGTAGGATCAATAAATCTGGTGACTTTGTCTATGCTGTTTTTTTTCCAGTGAGTTTCCTGCTTCCAGGAATACTACCTATTGATTAGGAGAATGCTCAGCCCAGTCCAATCAGACCAAAAATGTATCATCTCTGCCCTGAAATGTCAGCTGGAACATTAGCACCTTCCAAGTTTATGCAGCACTGCACTTCTGGGATGAGACTGGTCTCCACTCTCCCACAGCAGAGTGGAGCTGGGTCAGGGTTATTGCTAACTGGAGGCTGTAGCCACACTTTGAAATCCAAACCTGCAAATCTCTGCTAGGCTGAGGAGCAGAATCACCAGTCAGGCACAGCACTGTGCATCAGGAAAACAGTCCTGATCTCAGTCAAGAACGTTACAATTTGCTAAGGGAGAAAGGGGTGCAGAGACCCCAAGGGCAGAGCCACGAGGCAATGGCCAGGGATGGGGCAATGAAACTATCTTGAGAATTGCAGAGGAAGCATCTGTGCTCTCCTTCCCATTCACTGAGCTAAGAGAAATGAGGTGCCTGCAAACAGCTGGGAGGAAAAAAATGCTTCAGTAGTTTGTGGGTTCTTCTTACTAGCCAAACAAGCAGCAATTACCAGGGCCTCACCAAACACGTTAGGTAACAGAAGAAGAGAACAGGGAGAAATGGAAAAGCAGTAGAAAAAAAGGACAAGGAGGTGGGAAAAAAAAAAAAAAAAAACGTTACCTCTTCCCCTAGCAGGAGAAAGCAGCCCCGAATGAATGGGGAGGTATTCGAGACTGATGGGATTCAGGTTACAGTAGGAACTTGTTCAGTTGCTCCCATCTGCCAGGGAATGGGATTTCCCTTCATGTCCACGCTGCAGGAGCAGCCTGAAGACCAGGCGTGCGACACTGGAGACACGTTTATGTGCAGAGCAGGCAACAGAGGATGGAGCCAGGCAGAGGAGCACAGGGACTGCCAGGCGGCGGCTCTGCTCCCTTGTGGCTGTGCTACTGCTTCTCCTGGGGGGCTCGGCAGGCTGAATGAGGCTGGAGATGCTCCTGGCTCCCCAGGATGGCTGCGATGCTTCCTGTGGAGCTTGGCCGGTGTTCATGTGGCCTCAGCAGACCCACAAGTCATGTCTGTTGTGTCACACCACTTGAGGACTGGTAAAGCTGGAGGAAACTGAGTGGGCAGCTGGCATCTCTGTGGCTTCTGCTCTCCCACAGGATTTTTCCTTTCTCTCTGTTTGCCATCAGCCTTTTGGTCACAAGACTGCTAGGAAGCGTTGCTCTCTTTGCGAGGGGCTGTGGCCAGTCTGAAGTACAGTGATACTTCTGCAGAGAGGCTGGCAGATTTCTGGAGTCTCTCCTTTCCCTCAGGCTGGCCACAGGCAATTGCTGGAGGGCGGAACATGCTCTCTTGTTTTGTTTGTCTGATTCCCTTTCTCTCTAATAGGTGCTTTTCCTATGCACTAACCCAGCTCTGCACTCAGCTGGTCTGAACTTCCCCTCAGTTGCAGGGATCTCCCTATGACTTTGGTCTTTGCTAATCTTTTCCCCTTCAGTGTTGAGATGAGAGAAGTGGGGACACCCAGCAGCCAGTGCCTTCCCAGTGCTGCTGCTGGAGGAGAGCAGGCGAGGGGCTGCTGCAGGCTGCCACCTGCTACACAAGCAGTCTGGGTTCAGCCCCCAGCTTGGCTCCAGAAGACAGAGCCAAATCTCCCCCACATCTCCCCCCACAGCCCACAGAATGGGTAGGAGGCAACCTGAGCAAGAGCTCACATTATCTAAGCCTTGGGAAGGCACTGCAGCAAAGCGTGCCCTGCCAAGGAGGCTGAAATCTCCAGCCCGACAGGTCTCCAGAGCTTTGTTTGGGAAGTGGTTTCTGCCTGTCACATTTCCCTTTGCTGGCTGCGCCCGCAGTGGCATTTTCCAGCCCTTTCCTGCCATCGAGCTAATGCCAGTTCAGTGACGACAGGGAGAGACTTGTTGCCCTACCAACTGTTTGTCCAGGGGCACAGCAAGCACATGGGGCAGGCGGGCAGATCTAATCTCCTGCCTCCACCTGGAACCATTCACAGGGCCACTCTGTGTCCTTCACAGGGCCACGGTCATGGCAGAGCATAGGAGCAGGAAGGGTCCTGCCCAACACAAAATGGGGTTTGGACAGATGAAAGTTGTTATTCATGCCAGTGGCCTCCATACACTAAGAGGAGAAACAAAACCCACTTTGCCACTCAACATTTGTCTCTCTCCAGGTAGAAAGGAAACAGGCCACTCTCCTCCTCTCTGCCCAGCTCAGAGAAAGATGATGGTCCCAAACTTGTGCCTGTGTCCCCAGCCATGAAGCCAATAACAGACCTTTCTGGGAGACCAGTTGGACCCTCCGGCAGCCCAGGAATGTTCTTCACATAGTTGAGACAAAAAGCCAGTCAGCTGGGTCAGCTCCAGCCCCCTGCCTAAGTGATTCCTTGAGGACTTCACAGTGCTCCCAGGCACACAGCAAGGGCTCCTGCTGCTCCTGTGCCCTGGTGTGGCTGGCCAGCATCTCCTGCTCCTGGGAATTCAGACACATTCACTACCTAATATCCCCAGGATGGCAGGTCCTGCTTCAGGTGGTGGCAAGTGATCTCAGGATTCATGGCAGTGAGTTTGTAGTGAATACTAGAAAGCGCCTTCAGACTGGACCCCAGGAAAAAGCACCAGCAAGATCAGTTGTCATCATGCACTCAGCAGAGTCTCACCACAGCTGAGAGCCAGATGCTGGCCAGGACATGGACCTTATCAGCTCCTTGTGCCTCTTGCAGCCATGAGCTGCCAGCCCAGGCAGCATGCCAAACAGCTCTCAAAGAGCTCCTAATAGAAACACAGGTATCTCCAACTTGGCAGGGCTCCAGTATTCACCAGGAGCAGCGTGGCACTCGCCTTAGACAGGCTACCCCTCACAACCTCCTTTGATTAAAGCATTAGATCGGCTCTCAGAGCAACAGCTGGTGGGCTGGGTAAGCTTTGTTATACAACATGTAAAATGGCTTTTGCTCTTTGCTCTTTGGAGGGTAGATGGTGCAATTCCTGTGGTGTATCAAAGTGCACCACAGGCACCCAGATTGATGCAGGGCCTGGTTTCTGAGGCAAAGGATAGCAAGAGGAGAGAGCTGCCAAGTTATAGGGACTGGCTGGGGAGGACAAGCCAGCATGCTGGAGTGGGGACAGGAATAAGTCAGACACCTAAAATGCACCTTGCATGACCTGCCTGGTTCTTGTGCCCATCCATGCATTGCTCAAAGGCACAGGGCCACTGCAGAGATGGGAGCCTGATAGCGGAATTAATGCCATGTGCTTCACACTTCATTCCTGCCCGCATGAATGGGCTCATTGTAGGGGAACAGTGTGACGGCAACATGCGGATTACACGGCATCATGGCAGTGCTGGCATCACGCCAGCCTGACCTTCACAGCCCTGGCAAAGCAGGAAGGAAAACTGCCCTGGAAGATGAAACCCTTTCCAAGGATAGGAAGGGGGATCATCTCTCTGGAGCCCTGCTGGATAGCAGCCCATCTCTCAGGACAGATATGCGTCATTGACTCCTCCTCATGCTCAAACAGCTTTCAACTTGGCTGCACAGAATTAGGTGACAAATTCTGCACTTGGACCTTTGCATTGTGCAGCCTGGTACTTGGGGACCTACACACCTTCTCATCCCACATGCCTCACAGCAGATTGTGAATTTATTTTGGGTCATGCACCATGGTGGCCCTGTGCTCCATAACCCTGCTGTCAGGTGGGAGCTGGGACAGTGCTCCATCACTTAGTGCCCCTCATCACTGTATTTCCCCAGGGGGAAGTCACCACTGCCCTGTGCCCCAGCTCTAAGACAACCCCCAGTTCTATGTACTCTGCTTACACTGTGTCCTAGCCGTGTCGAGGGACTGTTCAGTGTGCCAGGACAGCAAGGGGATGTCATGGGAAGGAAAATATGGGGTGCAACTGTGTGCTGGGGGGCTAACGGCTTCCTCCCATTAGCAACTATGCCTGCCCAGGGCCAGTGTGGAACAGAAGTTAAAAGCATGTGGGGTAAAGGGGGAAGAGTTTACTCCCTAATGAATTCTTTTTTTTTTTTTGGAGGGTCTGGTTCTCATCCACAATTTGCAAAAGCATTTCCTGCCGGCCAGCTGCCAAGGAAGAGTGGACCAAAATAGAGCAGTGCTCAGGGAACGCCATGGCCTTGCATACTGCCTCCCAGGTGAACACTGGCCTGGATGCAGCAGAGCCCGGGGCCACCACTAGAGACAGGGAGCAGCGGCTCTTTGTGGGGAGCAGATGTGTCCACAGCAGGGTGGGGTGGCCCTAGGGAGACGTGGAACTCACCACTGCAGGACTGCTATGGAGACACACCTGCCGCTCCTCACTGGGAGTTCCCGTCCAGGCACTGAAGTATTTTCCCCTTCTCTTTCAGGATGTGTCTCGAAAACACCACACTTGGAAGGAGCAGAGTCCCTGGCTTTCTTCCCTGGTGAACACTGTGGGGACTGGTGTGTCCACCAAGGGCTTCCCCGCAGGTGCCGAGGAGCCGGTGGCCGGCTGGAATCCGCCCCGCTGCGGCGTGCCCGACCTCCCCGTGCTGCCCGACGGCCAGAACGGGCGCAATCGGCAGAAGCGGTTCGTCCTCTCAGGCGGGCGCTGGGACAAGACTGACCTCACCTACAAGTAAGAGAAGCCAGGACAGGGCGTTAGGCTGGTGTGGTTATTCCTCTACAAAGCTCTGAGTGCGAGGTCACCTGGAACACAGTGGGCTGTGCTTCCGTGTGACATGCCCATAAACCTGGAGGGAAGTGCAGCCTGGGAACAGGGGAGTCACACATGGCCGAGTGGGAGTGGGGATTGCACCAGTGCCACCGCACCGCATCACCCATGTCCCCATAGCACAGCTGCTGCCCACCCCGTCCGGGCACAGCCTGCCCAGCTCTTATGTCGCCCCCAGGCAGCCCCACATCAGTGCCACCCATCACTCCCCAATGTTTACTTCCCTACACTGAACCCCTGAACCATGCAGGGCCTCCTCCCCAGTCACTCCTGCTGCGTCTTGGCCCCCCTGCCGCCAGTCTGGCAGCTCTCAGCTTGTTTTAAATAGCCCCTTTTATTCTGCTGTTCCTGACATTCCCATAAACACAACCTCAGGGTGAAGTTTTGCCTGAATCATCCCACACATTTTCACACATGAATTTGCAGGACACACTTAAGGAAGGATAGGATAATTGCCCATAGGAGCAGGAGAGGGGAAGTGAGCACCTTCGTATGTTCTTTGACAGCATTTCAATCATGCTGTATTTAATTAAGTGCAGGAGAGTCTTTCCTCATAGCCTTGAGAGGCTATAGGTAACAGAAAGGCTTTTTCCTCTGGTCAACAGTCTTAAAGAAAGAAACACAGCTGAGATGAACACACGCCGACACTGTTGTCTGAAGGGAATGGAAACTCCCTCTGCAGCAGCCCTTACAGTCTGTTTACGTGACAGGAGCACATAAGAGCCATCAGCTGCTTTAAGCAAGCCCAACTCTCCAGGGGCAAAACCAATAGCTTAGAGCGGAATTTCAGAAGGAAAAAATTACATCACACCATTCCCATGTACCACTGTGTGCATGGACTCATGAGGCACAGACCTGGGAAATGCTGCAGCACTTCGGAGAAACACAGACCTTCCACAAAGTTATCCAGAAATAATCATCACAAGGTTTCTAGTTAAAAAGTGCATAAAATTGCACGAGAAGGTGACAGCCCTGTCACAGTGGGAACACTGTGGTCTCTCACAGTCACTGTCTAGTTGGGTCGTAACAGAGACAGTAGCTCCATCTGTAAGAAACCACCAGATGAAATTATGAGTTGTCATCAGAGCCACCAAAAGCGCAGGGTGACCATTTTGCCACAGACTCCCTGCTCCACTGCCCTCCCCAGAGATGAGGATTCAGTTCCCAGAAAGGGGCCACCTTTCCGTCCAGGACTTTGGCACCTTTATGGGTCCTCTCAGCAGTGACAATGACTGCAGTGCTGCTGGCACATCAGGCCAGGCCAGTGGCGGCTGTTCAGAGGACTGGTCTGGAGAAGTCCCCTCTGGGCCCACCCAACAAGAAGGGTCCAGCACTGATGGGATTCATCTGCTGCGTACGTTGCTCGGAAGAGGCTGCTGGAGCAGTGCCCCTGTGCACTGAGGATATTTTGGTGCTAACAGAGACTGGCTACCCTAACGCCACTCATCCTATGCCTAGTGTCCTCATGACAGCAGTGCCTGTCCTCATCCAGTGCCTGTTGCCTTTCAGAATTATCAGGTTCCCATGGCAACTCGTAAAAGCTAAAGTGAGACGGACCATTGAGGAAGCTTTGAAAGTGTGGAGCGATGTGACCCCGCTGACCTTCAGCGAGGTGCAGGAGGGCCGGGCCGACATTGTCATCGACTTCACCAGGTGAGCGTGGCGGGCAGTGACCCTCACCCATGCAGCAGCAGCCCTGCCAGCAAGATCCCTAGGCTTTTAGGAGAGCAAAACGAACTGTCAGCACACGACTGAGGCTCTTACATGGAGCTCATGTTGCCACTTTCAGGATTTTTTTGTCAGTTCAGGGCTGCTTGGTGAAAGTGCAGCAGCTTCATGAGAGCTGTGCACAGTACCATTACTAAGTGCTCACTAGTTTTCGTCGTATGTTTGTTTCTCTGCCCTATGGTTGTTTTCCTAAGTCTTGTCCTGACTTAACATCTTCAGGTCCTTCATCCTGTCCCTTGACTGAACGAGCTAAATGTCTGGCCCAGGACAAATATAGTTTCTTAGTCAAATGAATGCTGGCTCCCAGCCTAAAATTCTGTTTTGGCAAAATAGCCATGGGGGCTACTTTCCCTCTGCTGCTGTTTGCACAAAGCTAATAAAAGCAGCACAGATTGTCTGAGCAGTGGTGGGATTTGCATTCTCTATAGTTGCTTGTGCCCCCTCAGATCTCTGAAGTGGTCGCAGCTCTCATGGGTTTCCTTCACCATCAGCGGCAGGCTTGGCTTCAAGTCCTCAAGTGTGGACTTGAGGATTTGGCTGTGTTCTCCGCTGACTCTCCCTCCACATCCCGCCGCTGTTCAGCTATGCTGACTTAATCTTGGCTTGAGCAGTCATTTCCTTAATTATTTAGGCTCCATGGTCAGCCTGAAAGCTAAACAAGGGAGGAGAGAAACCTCCATGAGAAAAGCATAAAAACTCCCCAGGGCTTCATGTGCCTGAGTTCTGCCTCCTAAATCCCCCAGTGCAGAACCAGATGAGCAGAAATCAGTGCTGACTGTTGGGATGAGCTTGTAACAGGAGTGAGATCTCCCGTCCCCTGATGGTGGCTTCAGACCTTGGGCCATAGGATGCTGTTCTTCTGAGGCACAACACTGTTTGTCTGAGGTGCAATGTGCTTCCCTGCAGGTACTGGCATGGAGACAACCTGCCTTTTGATGGTCCTGGAGGGATCCTGGCACACGCATTCTTCCCCAAGACCCATCGCGAGGGAGACGTCCATTTTGACTATGATGAGACCTGGACTATTGGGAACAACCTGGGTACGGTACTGTTTCAGAGGGAGCTGAGGACACTCCAGGATGGATATCAGTGCACTTAGAAATGATTTAACTGTGATGTGAGCAGGGCCCCTGTAAAACTCAAAGGCAACAACCATTTTTATGTGGTACGTGTCCCTCCCACTGCTTTCAAGTCCACCTGCATTTAGTCTTTCCTCATCACCTTTCAGCCACAGCAAAGCTTGTATCCAGCATAAGCAGCCTGATTTCCCAGGGGGTCTAAGTAGGGGAGCAAAAGTGGGAGAGGAAACCGCTCCTCTGCTCAGCACATGTCCCACCATTCAGGAATTGTACCCAGCACTGGCAGGCAACATCAGAAACAGAAGAGGGAAGGGATGGAAGAAAACTGAGTCTCAAGTTCCAGGTGATGCACCCATCTCCCAAAGGGCAGCAGAGCAGTGAGGTCTCGGTCCTGTTCCTGCACACACTGCACATGCCTGCCTGCAAAGTCCTTTCTCCTTGAACAAGTCCATAAAGGGAAACCACCCAGGCTTTGGGTCTCTCGCTGTAGCCTGGGAATGCTCTGACCATAAACAACGCCACATTGAATCAAAAATTACATTTTTTTCCCCCGCTAATAATAGATCCTGGCTGGTGGCTTTCTGCTTGGGTGCTGGGGGCCTGGCGTCACGCTATCTCATGAGATACTGCAGTACTGCCCGGAAACACCTGGATCAGTGCCCAAAGTACCCACTTCTGCAAAGACCTACCCAAATTCACTCAGGTCAAGCTCTCCTCCTCCTTCCCAGTTAATCTACAGGGAAAAAGAAACATTCACAAAGCCCAACATGAACCCTGTCCCTCTGGGGTTTCCCAAATATTTTGTCCATGCCGACATTCAAGACTCATATAGCCCTCTCCCTCCCACCGCTGCAACTCCATTTCCATGCCAGCTCTATGCCAAGTCAGACCCTTTGCATGGGGGGACAGAAATGTCATGTCTCTAACTCCCCTTATGGTGACTCAAAACAAGAATCATATGAAGTATCTGATCTTTCTGACTGTCTCCCATTTAGGCAGTTTTTTACCCCCTATTCGGGCTGCCTTTGCTTTTGAAGAATTTCTCCCACAAGGATAGTGTTGGTGGCAAACTGGGAACTGTCAAAACACACTCCAGCTCCCATCAAAATCCTGCCATGTTCTGCAGCCTTTTCCCCTGCCTCTACGTTTTCCACAAATACGTTTAGTAAAAGCTCTTTAAATGGCATCTAATTGCCATTTAATATGCTGAAAAGAGCTTTATAACATAAACACGGACTAATCCCTGTCTCAGCACTCAGTAAGACAGAGAAATCCTTAGCCCCATTTTGCAGAGGGAAGAGCAGAACTAGGAATGTGGGGTGAGCCCTAGGGCCACGCCAGAGGCAGGCACAAAGCAGAACCCTGAGGGGGCCCTCCCAGCACTCTGTGCTTGCAGCTCTGCTGTTTTCAGCTCCCTCCCGAAAAACCTGACAACAGCACCGCAGATCTGCCAACACTGGAAAGCATCAATTGAGGAGCCTGCCAAGCTAAACAAGTGTCTTGAAAGTTTGTAATAAATCACTGATGTAGGAATCCCATATTCTGAGATGACCTAGATGTGGTCAGTTTAATCGTGCTAGTGCCATGGAAATTCATCACTTTGATGTAACATTAATCAGCAGAGGAAGCCAGGGGCTCGCCTTCCTCTTGGTCCTTTCCAGGTATGGTTCCCAACAGCTTCTCCCCCCGTTCCTGTGCTGAGAAGTGACCTGCTTCCTGGGAGCCAGTAGGGATAGCCTGCTTGGAGCAGCAAGATGAGCTGACTTACATCCCAGCCCTTCTCATCACTCGGGCTGCAGCTTGGAGGATTTCTGGCTGAAGCCAAATGAACGAATATGCTGGGACTTGTCAACAAACAACCCCTGGCCTCTGTTCACAAGCTTTGCTTCTTATTATGCCTCCTTTCCAGAATATAAGACTATCAAAAATGATCCAGTGGAAGCTAAATAATATCTGCCAAAATACATATTTGCATGCTGAAATCTCCTTCTTCCTCCTTGCCTTTTGTAGATGCTTTCAGGTCATGTACTTCTAAAATATGATCTCCCATCCATCTGCTTGAGTCTGGTGAAGAAATGCCAGGCCTTGACTTTGGAGGAATTTTTAGGGACTTACTTTAAATGCCACCTTCCTGCTACAGGTCCTCACACAAGCAACAAATGAGCTCCCTCTGCTGTCTGTGTGGCAAGCGCTGACCTCAGTGTTCCCTCACTGATGCCCATCTCACACAGGTAGGTAAAAACATCTCCCATCTCTTCCTTTTTTAGGCACTGACCTCCTCCAAGTGGCTGCTCATGAGTTTGGCCATGTGCTCGGCCTGCAGCACACGGCTGTCTCCAAGTCGCTGATGTCTCCGTTCTACATTTTCCGCTACCCACTCAGCCTGAGTGAGGATGATAAACAAGGTATCCAGTACCTCTATGGGAAACCAAAACTTGATCCCAACCCAACCCCAACCCAGCCGGCAGAGCCACGCCAGCCCGACCTTGAAACAAATGAGATCAGCAATGTGGAGGTGAGTGAACAGCTTGTCCTCTCCTAGCACCACAAGTGTGTTGGTTTGTTCCCAGCTGCAGCAGCTGTGCTCACCTGAGACTACCAGCAAGCTCAGGTGTGGTTTTAGACATGTGTTTTCCACTCATGTGTTTTCCAGGCTGTGTTCAGGCAGAGTAGAGGCCAGGTACACCCCACATTCTGCCAGGCAGCCAGACCATGCCCAGGCCAGGCCCTATTGCCAGGTAGAGCTGAGATGTGCTGGGCAGAGGGGTCTTTGGCAGCACTTGTCCAGTCAAAACCTGGTTGAAACCAGGACACTTGCCCTAGGGACCCATGGAGTTTTGCAGCCATGCAGCTGTTTGACCACTCCTGTAGTGAGTGCTGCAAGTCACACAGGACGCTAGGATCCTGCCCAGAGTGTCCTGGGTCTGGACATATTGCTGTAAGGTTTAATTAGCCTACAAGAAGCTGTGTGCAAAACCAGGCAATCCCCAGCTACTGCAGAGGTTAAAAACCAATCACTTAATGGAGGAGTTAAACCTCCTCCTGCCTAGTCATACCCGAGATGTCTTCCTCCAAGCAGGATCACTAAGAAACCGTTCAGGAAAAGCCACTGCTGCAAGGAGTAGAGCGTGTCAGCAGCTTTCACTGATGAGATACTGGCAGGATGCAGAATCCTTCAGAGCTGGAGTGGTCAGAGAGGTGGGGAGGAGAGGCCTGGGCACAGGGATGTGCTGTCAGTTGAACCCAGTCAGGTGAGGGCGGGCTCCTTTGAGTTCAGATGCCTGACCAGGCTGTGCTTTGGCAGTCTGTGCAGCCCGACGCCTGCAACACAGATTTCGATGCCGTGTCCACCATCCGGGGTGAGCTGTTCTTCTTCAAGTCCTGCTTTGTGTGGCGGCTGCGAGCTGGCAAACTGCAGGCCGGCTACCCTGCTCTGGCCTCTCGTCACTGGCAGGGGATCCCCAGCTCCGTTGATGCCACCTTTGAGGACCCTCAGGGCAATATCTGGTTTTTCCGAGGTAAGACTTGGATGGGGATCAGAGGGCTTGGAAGAGCATCTTCTTTATTGAGGGCTATTCAGGACCCAACAAGTTGCCCTGAGAAGCCACTTCTGGACACCAATGATTCTTTGTATTTTTTTCCTTCTGTTTTAACATTTAGCAGATAGAGGGGGAATAGAGAAGGAGGAATCACTTCTATTTTAGACACAGCCAGGATATTTTCCTCCTTTGGAAAAAGGACAGTTGTTTTATTTGATCCTCTACCTCAGCAATGCTGCTGGCAGCAGAGGACAAAGGAAATGCTTGCTGTCCCTGGGGATGGAAACATGAGGAAGGTAAAGGCAGGTTCATGCCATCCTCAGTCACCAAGAATTAGTGATCAGCTCATGTAACACAGAAAAGAGTGCTGCACCTCTCTCCATCCCAGGGCCTACCCAGGATACACAGTTCAAAATGCATTCCGATGTTCTACAGAATACCTTTTCATAATGTTGTGGTTCAGCTATGCGAATAGAAAGGTTTTTCTGCAACAGAGTCCTGTGCAAGAAGCAGATGAGCATTGGCCACTGTACCTCCAGCAGCCCCAGCCTAAGGGAAGATGGGAACCAACACTACTATTAGACTTCTAAAGGCTCCACCATCTGCTCCCAGCTACCCTGGAAAGCACTGTGCAAGAAAGAGGCCCAAGACATAGTTTTGCAGGTTGCCACATCTCCTGAGCCTGTACTACAGAGGTTCTGCACACCATCTTTCCTGCCCAGTCCTGGGTCTGGATCTATTGCTCTAAGGCTTAATTAGCCTACAAGGAGCTGTGCGCAGAGCCAAGCAATCCCCAGCTACTGCAGAGGTTAAAAACCAATCACTTGCGGAGGAGCTAAACCTCCTCCTAGCCATTTCTGGAGTCCCAAACCAGCAAGAGTGCCTGTTCCAGCTTCACTGTTTTCTTTAATGCTCCTTCTTGTGTAAATTTAATAGAGAGGATGCAGGATTACATTGCTACCAGCTGCCTCTGTACACTGTGAGATCAACTACCAGAAAACACATTGAGCAGGTCTGCAGGCATTGTTATTGCATAAGTAGATTACTTTGCACCTGACCTGCAGACAAGGTTTTACAGTGCTAAATTTGGCAGGCTCCTACCAAGAGTTAAAATGAGATAAGGGAGAAGTATTACATGCTGTAGGGTAATTACAGAGATTCCCATTTTAATCTAAACTGGAAATATGTTTCTAGTCTCTCTTTTAGTTTGGTAACCTCTTGCTGGTTTATGTAGCTCGCTCCTTTAGAGTTACGTGTCCCCGTTATGCCTGTGCATGCCCACAGATGTTCTCCTCTAAGAGCACAGCTTGGCAAGTGCAAGTCCGTCCCACTCTATTCCATGAACAGATGTGGCATACAAGGGATGTGCTCACTCTCCAGTCATAGCATGATCCATTTTTCCCTCTTCTCCCCACCTGGCAGCCCAAGGTTTCACAGCATAGGCGTCACAGGAATCAACCTTCACCCTGTCAATCTCCACAGCTTTGTAAATTGTTTTATCTAGCAACAGGTTCTGACCCTCCCTCCACATAACTAGAGCAAACTTAAAGCTCGGGGCTTTAATCCATTGCCCAAATGCCTACTTGAAAACTAGAACCAGACCCAGCTGACTGGAGTAGCTCGAGAGAAACACGTCCTTCCACACGTACGCGGGGCTCTCCACTGTGATAAGCCGATGTGAAAACAGTCTAGGCAGCTGGACAGCTCAAATGCAAAGCCAAATTATTTTATAATAACTTCTATAGAGAAAAGACAGCTGGTAAAGCACTCTGCCTCATCCCACCCCCTGACATCCTCTGGGTTGGACAGCGGTGGGAATTCAGCTTGTGCTCCTAGCGCTTCAAACG
The DNA here is from genome assembly GCA_034781795.1 of Crypturellus tataupa. Classification (NCBI taxonomy): domain Eukaryota; kingdom Metazoa; phylum Chordata; class Aves; order Tinamiformes; family Tinamidae; genus Crypturellus; species Crypturellus tataupa. The sequence goes on along the minus strand of JAWLRI010000709.1, from coordinate 2,855,536 downwards.
CCTGTTGGTGACGGGATCCATGACAGTGGTGATTTTTTTCCCCTTTCCATGGGAACTCTGCCAAGGCATCTCAGGCATCACCTCCAGTTCCACAGATCAGTGTCAAGTTATCAGACATTAAAGACTTTCTGAGCTTTCCTCCCTTTTCTGTCTCCTCAACAGACTCTCAATACTGGATTTATGAAGGCGAAAGGCGGGTTTCTGGCCCCACTCCTATTGTGGAGCTGGGCCTTCCCGCTTCTCCTGTCCAGGCAGCTTTGGTGTGGGGGGCCGAGAAGAACAAGATCTACATCTTCAGTGGAGGCAACTACTGGCGCTTCAACCCTCATACCCGTCAGGTGGACAATATCTACCCTCGGACCATGGCTGACTGGCGCGGTGTCCCTCAGGAAATTGATGCTGCTTTTCAGGATGAGTTTGGTCAGTGCCAGTAGGGACAAGGCCTGCTTGGGGGTGGGCTTTCAGGGTGGCCCAGGTGGAAGAACTGAGCAGATTTAGATGCTCAGTAACAAGGGACACTCTCCAGCCATTACTGGACATGGTAGAATAGCTCATCCCTGCTTCCAGCATTGACTTAAACCCCAGAGAAATATCCCTGCGGTAACAGGTACTCTTTAGTGGGTCCTCACAAGCTCCCTGCCATTGGTCCTGCTCAGGTTCTGAGCTCCCTCTGCCCTTCCAGGGCCAGGATACTCCACTGGAACACCATATTTAAAACCACTCAATATGCAAAATAAAACCATTTGCTCTTCCACCAAAACTAAAGCAAAAGGAGAGAGCAGTGCAAGTCACAAATCCAGAAAAGACTGAAGATGCTATGGAGCATCAGCAAAACAAAATGCTAGGAGAGAACTCTGAGCTGTATAGATCCTGTCTTTCCTAACCTTTTATCTCTCATCCACAGGTTTTGCCTATTTTCTGAGAGGCCAAAACTACTGGAAATTTGACCCGGTACAGGTCAAGGTGCTGGACGGCTACCCACGTCAGATCAGTCAGGACTTCTTCAGCTGCACACCTGCCTCCAACTCCTTCAGATGAACAGGGATGCTCACGTCCTCCACATTTCCCTCTCGTCTCCCTTATCTCCAGCAGCCAGCCAGACACAGGGCTCCCACCGCCCCTTCTGGCTCCCTTTACGGCTCAGCATCTGACACAACTGATGTTTGTCACAAGGGACAAAGGCTGCTCCTCTCCAGGGTCAGCAGCCCCAGCTTCAGTTGCTATCAAAGCAAAGTGGCCGGCACGTTCTCTACAGACACAGCAACCACTAAATCCCTAACGTGGCCAGGCTCTTCCAGCAACAGCATCCCCAGAGACCTTGAGTAAGGCTGAAATGGGGTCAGGTTTTCCTAATTAACCCAGACCCCATCACGTTAAACTGATCTGGTGGTATTTCCGATGTTTACATTGCTCACAGCAGCATCCCATCTGCTGGTCCAGCCCTCAGCATTGGAGGGAGGATTCCATCGAGACGCCTTCCTCACCCTCAGCCAGGGAGTTTTCAGGTCACTGACTGCCTATGGAGAAACCCAGACGTGTGGCTGTGTCGCCAGGGTGGCTTCACCACAGTTGCAATGGTGAACGCTCGTACCCTGCCACAGCCCTACTCCTGATTTTGTTTGTACCACTAGCATGCATTATAATTTTATATGGTTTTGTAAATAGCCAAGGTGCCTCCTTCCTTGCAAGGCACTAGGTTGCAGTGCTGGCCACTGCCCTCGCACTCCGTACATTCTCCTTACCTTTGGCTCCCAACATCAGGCGACTGCACTGACTGCGCTGTGTCACTCCCTACTTGCAGAAGACAGGCCGGCCACCACACCGGCCACGCACAAGCTCGGCTCTTGGCACACGCTACACCATGGCGTGCAAAACCAGAGGGAGACGAAGGGCTTGCAACTGGGACCTGCCTTGAAACTCGCCCTGCAGCCACGCGGCTGACCCTCCCTGGGCGAGCAGAGGCCCGAGCTCCCCCCGCCGCTCCCTCCCGCGTTACACCTCTCTCTATATATACTGTGTATATATTTATGTACCGTGCTCTACCAATAAACCGGCCTGCCGCCCGAGCCTGCCCCGTCTCTCCGCCGCCCCTCAGCGCGCGACCGTTGGCGACCGTTAACGGCCGTTACAGCTGGCCCCGCCCCTCCTCAGGGCCCGCCCCCGGGGGGAGGGGCGCGCCGGGCAGCAGCTCTTCCTCCGCCGATCGCTGGGCGTAGCCGGGCGTGGCCTGGATCTGCGTCTGCGGCCGGCGGGCGTCCTCGGCGAGACCGAGCGCGGCATTCGCCCGCGCGATGTTGGCGCTGGCGATCCGCAGGTCGGTATTGTGCGCCAGCGCGTCCTGAACCAGCCGGTCGAGCACCGGATCGTTGTACAGCTTCCACCAGTGATCGGGCAGCGGAGCAGGGGTGAAGGCCGCGGCCTTGCCGCTGACGAAGGCACCCGTCGCGCTGGGGCGTTCCGCGATCGCGTCGGCGGGCCTGTGGTAGTTCGG
>JAWLRI010000709.1:2835769-2852945 GCA_034781795.1 Crypturellus tataupa | reverse complement strand
GGGGGAGCCGGGCTCGGGCTCGGGCGCGGGCCGGGTCGGGCTGCAGGGAGCAGCAGGGGTCATGGGGAGGGGGCTGATTCGGGAGCTACGGGGACCCCAGGGGGCCCATAGGGATGGGGGGGGGCAGGTCCGGGAGGCTGCGCTTGGGGCATCCCCATAGGTGGGGGGGACCCATGGGGGCGCCCCCCGCTTTCCCCACGGTGCCCCGGCTCCCCCAGCCCGGCCCCGGCCGCGCTCCCCCTGCTCCCCCGTGCAGCCGGGACGTGCCGTGCAGCAGGTCTCGCTGTGGCGTTCAGCACGGGCCTGAGGCTGCCCTAGAGATTTTGGTTTGAGAGAGGATTAGTGTCAGCTCCCGTGTTCTGCCTGCCCAGGGAATTTCTAGCAAAACCCCACTCTGGTCTCTGGGCTCTTGCTCTACCCAAGCAATCTCTGGGCGGCCCAGAGGTGTAAAGCTGCTTCGCTGGGTGTCCGCTTTGATGTAATCCCGTGGAGCACTGGCCACTGAAACAGCAGCTGGAGAAGAGGAAACATTAGGTTGTTCAAAAATGCATGGAAATGAAGGGGTTTTCCCATTAAATGGATTGCTGTCCAAAAAGGGGAGTTTTTGCTTTTCAGACCAGTGAATTAAATACTGGTAAAACCTTCTTTATTGCTATAAAAATATGGTGTTATAAGAGTCCTTCAGCCAAAAGAAAACAAAAGGCCTCTTTCGATATCCTAGATGTCGACGCAGAGTCCTGACTCTGCCGCAGGTTCTCCTGAAAGGCTTTCCAGATGGAACGTTTTTCCAGGCCACGTCTCTCCATTTCTCCCCGCAGGTGGGGAATTACCTGCGTATGTTCCGGGGTTCCCTGTACAAGAGGTACCCCTCGCTGTGGAGGCGACTAGCCACAGTGGAGGAGAGGAAGAAGATAGTGGCATCTTCCCATGGTAAGGACACGAGTAGATATCCCCAGCACTCAAGTCTGGAGGATTGCTTTGAAAAATGAGCTCTGGAGATTCAGAAGCTCGTGTGTCCTTAGGGCTGTGCAGATCCTTCAGGTGGCTTCAGTGATGGGGACCCTGCAGCGATGGCACTAGCAGCTTCTGGCCCTGCCAGCGGAGAGTCTGATGTGACCAAATACATTCTAAAACCAAATGCACATCGTGGCTTTTCTGGGGTCAACCATGTTCATCGCAAAGCAAAAGCCATCCCAGAAGAGGGTTTTATGCTGTGCTGTTGACAAAGGCAGGGACATTTTTGTCCCTTTTGTCACACTGTCAGGGATAATACCAAGATGTTCTGTTGAGTGAGTCTTTACTTAACCTTTCTTCTTGCAGAGAGTGAATATTTATGACTGCCAGTTTGGTGGTGCTGCTACTGATGTAGTTGTCACGGTGAGAATTTTGCTGTCTCAGGGTTATTCTTTATCAGCAACTAATAACAAAAAGTTAAAATTCTTAGCAGAATAACCTGTTGTAAACTCTTCTGAGCATAATAAAAATGATTCATTATGGGCTTAATGTCTCCTTCCTCCAAGTATCCTGCTGACTCGTTGCTTTTTTTTTCTCTCCAACAGAAAATCAGCGATCTCACAGTCCCAGGAGATGTAAGTCTTATCTGTGTGTTATTCTTGGTTTTGCTACAGAAAACAACCTTTGGTGCTTTTAAAATATATACTAATGTCTAATCTTGCTCGGATCTTTTTGTGGTTGCCCTAATTGTGCATCCTGATCATACACTTAACTTTTCCTTCCCAGAACACTATGGCCTTTCCAAGTACACACAGTCTCTGCCGTTCAGCCAGACCTGTTTCAAGGTTTTTACTTCTTCCCCAAGTCTTCTCAGTTTCAGCTCCTTTGCTGAAGAAGACTTAGCTTTCACTAATATCTGATGGGTCTGTTCAGCCACTCAGTTTTGTTTATTGTTGCCTTTCTATTTCAAACCCTCGAGAAAACTGAGGATCTTTTATTTCCTGGGCCTTTTCATCCTGAAAGACCATGGAAGAGATTTAACCCCAGGTCCTAGGAGTGCAGAGCTAAATCATATGATTTCCCTTAGGTAAAACCGTATTAGATTTACTTTATAAGGATCCAAGGACTTTTATTTCTGTAGTTTTTGTTTTTCTGCTAGCGTTGCTTTCTAACTTAGGTAAATTTCAAAAAAGAAATGCCCCCCTTCCCCTCAAAGGAGGTCACACTTGTGTTTTCTGTTACATTGATGTCAAAACTAGATTGTATTTGGTAAGTGCCACAAACCACAGCTGGCCTTTTAGTTACTGCAGTGCAATTAATCTCCAAGTAGCAGAGCATTGTGGTGTGTGAGGGAGAGTGAGGACTTTCGGCAGTTCAAAAATGGCAGTAGAAGGTGATCTCCATTTATTCCACATGTTCAAAATGCCTTCTTAAAATCTCCTTTAAAATTCAGCATCTACAAGAGGATGATTGAAATCCAGAACACTTTGGGGGAGGACATATTCACTCCAGCTAAATCTATTTTAGTCCCACCTGCATGGCAAGGAGAGCCTATTACTATAAATCCTACTAATATTCTATTACTATGTGATACTATTTTCCATGTTTAACTCTTGGCATCTCTCCTGTTGGTAGATCACGGCTATACCACATTAGCCACTAGTGTGACACTGTTGAAAGCCTCAGAGGTGGAAGAGATCTTGGATGGCAATGATGAGAAGTATAAAGCAGTGTCCATCAGCACAGAACCTCCCACCTACCTCAGGTAATGAGCGGCAGTGAGGGCTGACACTGAACCAGAGTTGCTTGGGAGGTGTTGGGTTGGACAAGAAACACTGTCCTGTCCTTGGCAGGACGTGTCACTGCATGAGCCCATGGTGCAGAGTTTAGTACATGCTTGCTGCTCTGTACTAAAAAAAAAAAACAAACAAAAAAAACCAAACATTTGCAGTGTTGGATAAATGAAAATCATCAGCCTGGGAGGATAAAGTTACTGCCTACATAAAAAAAAAAGAAGGAAAACTTAAACATTTGATGGTACTGCTCTTTTTGAAATTATTCTTTTCAAGTCTATTGGATGTTTTGCAGAATACTTTCTGCACTGGCTGTTTTTTGCTTGTTTGTTTTGTTTTGTTTTTTGACTAGTTGCATTTCTTAGCAGTCCGCTTTATATAGACAGAAAATCCAAATATGAACCTGATATTTATAAAGATACACCTGGTTTTGCATGTGATGAGTATCTGTGAACTGGAGGGTGGGCTTTCTGGAGGCCAGTATGGAACATGAGTTCTGTGTGGAACAATATTGGTTTGGGTTCCAGGATAAAATGTCAGAGTTTCATAACAGGATTTAAATGGATTGCTGGATAAATGGATTTAATTTCATAAGGATTTAAAGATGAAAGCTATACTATCCCTTAAATAGTAGCAGTCATGTTCATGGTGTACAGCCTAATATATAGTCCCCTTCTTTAGGGAACAGAAGGCAAAAAGGAACAACCAGTGGGTGCCGACGCTGCCCAACAGCTCTCATCACCTGGACGCGGTGCCATGTTCAACAACGATCAACAGGAATCGCATGGGCAGGGATAAGAAGAGGACTTTCCCCCTCTGGTAAGACAGTTGCTCACTTCTGAAAACCAAAAAACCATTACAGATATGAGGCACTGCCAGAGGAGTGCTGATGTGTTAGTATAATGCTCTGATTTGTCTCTAACAAAAGACTTACATGTTTCTAATTGAGAGGTTTTCAGTTGAACTGTATGTCTGGAGGCTCTTCCATAAGCAGCCAGCCATGGTTCAGGCATCTCAAAACATAAGCTTTCATTTTTGTCAGGAAAACTGTCCACTCTTTTCCTGATGGGTTCCTTAGATTTTTTCCATGATTTGCTGAACAGTTGGCATTTGAAACACAGGCAAATCCTGTATGTGAAGGACTGAGACTGCGTCTTACTGACATATTCCAGTGACTTTGTATCTAATTTCGTCATTGGAAGATGCTGTGACTCATAACTGCTGTTTTCTGGTATACAGTTGAGGATACCAAGATAAAAGTTAACCTTGGAAAGGCTCTTTTATTTGCAGAAATGGATTATGATGCATGTGCTAAAAAATAGCATTGGTTGCCATAGTCCTGTAAGTTTGTATTGAGAAGCCTACATAGGGGCTGATGGGGAGCTGGAGCTCCAAGTGTCAGATGTATTTCTTTTTTTTTGAGCTTCACACTGTTCCTGCTTTTTGTATTAGCTTTGATGACCATGACCCAGCAGTGATCCATGAGAATGCATCGCAGCCAGAGGTTCTGGTTCCAATCAGGCTCGATATGGAAATTGATGGGCAGAAACTCCGAGATGCCTTTACGTGGAACATGAACGGTAGGTAGGAAGGAGAGTTTCCTGAGGGTGGAGAGAGTGTTGTGTCCCACATGGAATATGCAAAGAGAGGCAGCGTGGGCATGCATGTCCTTACCCTGTATACAGAGAGTTAAAGCCCTCCCAGTTGGGTGGGCTCTGTTCAGCTCTCATTTCTCTTAGTGAATGCTGTGCCACCTCTGTGGGTTGCAGTCATTCCTGGGCATGTATAAATTGAAATGTTTTAACTGGCCTGTTCTCCTGACCCAGTTCAGCAGCCTACTGAGACCATTCTGTTAGGAGATATCTTAAACAGTTAAATGTGTATGACTACTTTATGCTTATTTGGATTATTAGGCTATAACTATCTTGCTATCCAAGAGCAAATAAGGAGGTTTGTAGTTCAGTTCCATGGGTCATTGCACATATGTTCTTGCAAACGTGAAACTAAACATCCCCTTAACAGCAAAAGGTGATGCATTTGGGATTCCCTTCTTTACACTATTGCCATAGGCTTAACTTTGTGTATTCTGTAGTTGAAAGACATTGATGTCTTTCATTGATTGATGACATTGATGACAAGAAAATGATGTTTGTTCATTCTTGTTCTCTGTCAGAAAAGCTAATGACCCCAGAAATGTTTTCTGAGATTCTTTGTGATGACCTGGATTTGAATCCTCTGACCTTTGTCCCTGCTATTGCCTCCGCCATCCGACAACAGATAGAGTCGTACCCAACGGACAGTATTCTAGAAGACCAGTCAGATCAACGAGTTATTATTAAGGTAATACATGAAAGCAAAGGTAGAAACTTGTCTAGTTATGGTATAGGGTAAGAAAAGTACAGAATCTTCCTTCAGAACCAACGAGCTCTTAATTCCAGTCCTTTGTCTAGATTACGTTTGCTGTTGGTGTGGACAGCAGCAAGGTGGCAGATTACTAAATGTCCCCGAAATGGTGAAGGAGTTCAGTTAAAGCATGCGCTGTCCTTTTGGAAGAGCTGAACCTTGATAAACAGAGCTGAGTTGTCTTCATCCTACTGGAATTAAAGAATTTGGTTCCGGAGCTCTGCAGATGCAATAAACTAAAATTTGCCTCTGCTTCTCTTGTCTGTGTTAAATTACTTTTGAACAACTGTTGATGAAAACAACTGACTCGTGTTTCTTCCCTCTCTCTAGCTTAACATCCACGTAGGGAACATCTCCCTTGTAGACCAGTTTGAGTGGGACATGTCGGAGAAGGAGAATTCACCAGAAAAGTTTGCCTTGAAGCTGTGCTCCGAGCTTGGCCTGGGTGGGGAGTTTGTCACCACTATAGCCTACAGTATCCGGGGACAGCTGAGTTGGCATCAGAAGACGTACGCCTTCAGGTACAGAACTCTCATGTTACTGGTGTGGGTGTGGATGCCTGTTCTTGCTTCATAGCTTTTAGCATCTTTAAATGACATAGTGTTTCATTTGGAATCGGTCCTGATCATGGTTGCTTGCACCAGTTCTGTCCTCTTTAAAGAGGTTTTCCATGGTAAAAGTGCTTGGCCTCTCAGTTTTATGTGCTCACTAGCACCTAAAACCACCATCTCTGCAAGAGAGCTTATCAAATAAGGAGCAATTAAAGACCCTTTCTTACTTGGACATCCTTTTGTATCCTTCTTGGTGATTTTAAAAGGTAATTCCCATAGAGCTAGTATCATTTAAAGACCACTGTTTGTGCAAGCCTAGCAGCTTTCACAGTTTCCTTCTTTTTCTCACTGTTCTTGGTTGGTGTTTGCCCTGAAGTAGCAGGATGCTTAGATTAGGTACACGAGACATGGTAGGGAGACAGAGCATATGATTTGTATGAAATGGGGGGACTCTTACAGGTAACAGGAGGTCTGGGCCTGGAACTAACCAAAGCATCCAGAATGCTAGTGACGCCCGTGCAGCTTAGGTTGCCTCTCCCTGAGACACAGATCTGCTGTTGCTGGCTGCCTGACTGATGAACAAAAAGAGCAGTGTGATCTACTACCTTATGTCTTTTGTTTTAAAGTAGAGCCTGGTGTGAATCAGTCTGCTTGTGCTTGAGGATATTTTTGTATGGGAGGTGTAATACATTGCAGGGCTGAATATTGATGAAATCTGAGCTTTGGCCATGGAATGAAAGATCAACATAATGAACAGCGACTTTGCCTTGTGCCTCTCTCGAATCTGTGATCAGCCCCAGACACATTTCTGTTTCCTCAGTTTTGCTCTGCTCGGGCCATGCCCTTGCCTAAGCTTTGGTGCTTCAAGCTCGGACTGATTGGAGCCATAGCTCGCTAGCCTGGCTAAGTTGAAGCTGGTTTGATCATAGGCCCTCCTTGTAGCTGGAATGCAGCCATGTCAGGCTTGATTAGTCAGCTTGGTGACCTGTCTCGGTGGTAATCACTTCCAGTTGTGCTGAGCAGTGCTCCGTGCTGAGTTGCTGTGCTGATGTTACCCTCTGTACGTTGCTGAGCGTGCAGGCTCTCGGTGCCCGCTAACATGCGAGTGTCCGTGCTGGCAGGCTGTCCGAGCTCAGCCTGGGGGTTCAGCAAGTGCTGTATTTGCACAGGATGGGGAAGGTGGTCCTGTTGATCCCTGTTTGTAGAAGTGCCAGTGTCACTTCAGGAAAACGGGATGACCTGCCCAGGCAGCAAGGGGAATTGTGTCCATGTACCCCCCAGGGAGAGTGCAGGGAGCAGCTGGCATGGAGATGAGTGAGGAGGAGCTGTGGGGCAGCTGGCTGCCCCGGTGAGACCTCTTCCCTCTGGGGCTTTCCTGTCTGGTCAGCCTGCTTGGAAAAGGGGTGCTTGTTTGCTCTGGGCCAGCTGCTCTGCTTCCTCCAGAGGTTATTTCCATTTAGAAAAAAATAACTCCTTGATTCTGAACTGATCCCCAAAGTGGTTCATACTAGAGGATGGAAAAGGACTAGCTATCAGTTAGACATTAAACTCTTCTAGTGAAGGTATTAGACGGTGCAGTCTGTATTCGTTAACTGTTTTGTGGGGCTCCTCGCTTCAACTGTTGGCTTCCACATGAGTTTTTCTACCTTAGCAAGTAAGACTTTATTCAAAACTGCCCAGGCTGTGAGCAATTTCAGATTAATGCCAGTCTTCTGTTAGTATTTATAAAGATGTATATCTGTCCCTGATTGCTAAAGAGATCTTTCACTTAGGGCTAGTTAAATTGGGTAGATTTCGGAGTTTCTTTAGACTGCTGCAATATTGCAAGGGGGAAGAGTCAGAGAAGAGGAAGGGAACATCAACACAACTAACTATGTGGACATGAGCTATTCACGGGTTGGGGGAGGCAAGCTAATTAAAACCTGGTTCTGTCATGGTACAAACATGACCTCCTCTTCACATTTTTCTTCTAGCAAAGGAGTACTTTGAAACATTCCCGTGATTAATGATATTTGGGTTCTGTGGTTGGTTAGTTCCTGAATTCCCAAACCACAGCAGTGGTTGTTGCTCCAGAGACATTCCACTGATGTAGGGAATGGTCTGCTTTAGCCGTATCAAAAGAACCTTAATATCTCCAGGGACTGGGGGTTTGAGAAGTCATGTGGCTCTTAATCATCTGCGGCAGAGGTAAAGTTGTCTTACAGTTGAGGAAATCCAGGGCACATCTTCCAGCTGGGCCACTCTGCAAAACAAAGGGAGCCTGAAAGCCCCGGAGAGGTGGCAGGACTGGAAGCCGGCGGCTGATGGGATTTTAAGGGGGTTAGTGCTACAGTATCTCCCATCCTGATACTGTTTTTAGGGGGACACATGCAGCACTCTGTGGCAGGGTAGCATGCACAGGGCTGAACACGGTAAAAAGAGAGAGAGGGATCTAGCAGTTTGTCTCGACTTTGTAGCAATTCAGACTTAAGACGAAATGTCTGGGTTTGGATGTTGCTTAGCAGTCACTGGAGAGACTCAAAGTGGACTTGACTAATGTTTTCTCCCAGGATCAGATACAGAAGGTTTTGGATTATTTTTTCATTGTAGGGTTATTTAGAAGACTTGTTACTCTATTTTAATAGCTGTGATGCAGATGTGGTCTGTTCCCAGGGCGATGGGCAGCTGAGTTCCTCCCCGTGACGGGGGTGGCTGTGCTGCAGCGCTGAACCCCGGGGCAGCGCAGGCCGTCGCGAGCGCGCACCTGCAGCGCCTTCCTGCCGCGTGTGGCTCAGGCTGAGCCACCTTCTAATGCTCAAAGCAAACATTTACATTCTGACGGTCATCTGTATTTATGCTGGGCTTCCAGCTCCACTGTCAATATTTGGGAAGCTACTCACGGTCAGTTCCTGTTGACTCTTGCTGTAAAGTGGCTAGTGAAGCAGTAAATATTTTTGTGCATGTGATAATACAGCTGTTCAGGGTAGAGATCTCCAAGGAGCAGATCTTATGATCTGGGCCAGAGCCTAGCACCAGGGTAGGTTATCTGAGGGCCAGAGACCTTAGTTGAAACAGAAAGGGCAGACTTTTAGGACCTGCTCTGAGTATTGGGAGAAGCAAACGTGTTCTGCTGTCAGGCTCCCCTCTTCACAAAGCTGGACTGCTGCCAGGGAAGGGCTGCTAGAGGTGCACTAGGCAAATGACATCTGGGAAGTCTGAGTTGCAGAATGACAAGGATGGATCAAGAGCCTGGTTAACATTCCCTGCTCAAAAACACTTTGGGAGAAGCTCCCATTGTTAATAAACTGGTATAAGCTTTGCCTGTACTTACTCAATTGGAGCACTGTCAGCCAGTAATGGGCCACTGCGAGGAGGAAACTGCTTCAGCTGCAGTTACTTTGTCAAATCCCCTCACAGTGCTGAAAGGAGATGGTAGCAGTTGGTTGGCAGGCCCAAAGACATTACATGACGTTTGTTGTCCTTGTGTCCTGCCCCTGGGACAGCAGCCCAGGGGAGCGCATGCTCAGAGCACTGATGAATGTTGCCTTGTTGCCTCCTGCCCTGCAGTGAGAACCCTTTGCCGACCGTGGAAATTGCCATCCGCAACACGGGGGATGCTGACCAGTGGTGCCCTCTTCTGGAAACCCTCACAGATGCCGAGATGGAGAAGAAGATCAGAGACCAGGACAGAAATACAAGGTGCTGCCTCTTGTTCAGACAGTTCTGTTTCTGGCTTGTTTCTAAGATAGAAGTTAAGAGCTTTGATGTTTTGTCTTTTTTTCTGCTGAGAGCCAACTGGCAGGATTTCAAACTCATACACCACAACAGAAAATCATATCCCTTTTGCCTCAGGATATTAAACTGCTATCACCTCGCTCCCAAACATTTAAATCTTCATTTTAACCATCTCCTGCTTTAAACAAAGCTTGTTTTGTTATTCCTTTCTCTAGAGCTCCCTATTTGTGCAGGGGGGTCTGTTTCTATAGGAAGGCACTCATCAAAAGCACCAATGCTTTGTGCACTGTCATGCTAACTAGAATCCTGCCACGAGGGCTTTCTTTTATGTTGGGTAAAGTGCTGCTTGATGTAGCAGTGGGCAAGCTCCCAGTTGCAGCCTGACCGAGGGCTGTACTGTTGTGATTCCAAGAGGAGCTCTGCCTGCTCTGGAAGCCACAGAGCACTATCCCCACAAGCCATCAGCAGAACTTGTGCCTGCTTGGTGAGATTGCGCCTGCCAGGCAGGAATGAACTGCTAGAGTCTTTCGGCAAGAAGTGTGGGAATAGTAAATATGCTGACTCAGCTCTTCCCTGAGAATTCTGTTACTGTAGATTAACAGGTTCAGAATTATTTTGTTTCTCAGTGAATGCAGCTTCAATGGCTCACAGGAAGATTGATTCAGTCCAAGTTAATGACCAGAATTCCTACAAAACTAGTTGCAGAAAATCGCTGTATCCCAGCATTAGCAACAGGAGACTCAGTGACCCTGGGCTCCTGTCTAGACAATAAATAATAATTGTCTTAAAGTGCAGTCTCCTCCCCAAAAGTATCCCTTTCTGCAAGACTTCACTAAACTGTTAACACAGCACTAACTACACCTCTTTCTCTCTCCTAGGCGCATGAGACGTTTGGCCAATACTGCCCCAGCCTGGTAATCCTCCTCTTGTGACACTGGTGCTCTTCCTACAGACTCTCTCCCTACTCCTCTCCCCTGATGGATCTAGAATTGGCAGGGATCTCTGTCCCCAAGATGGGGGACACATTCCACTTGCCAGGCAGTTCCCAGTACTGCTGCCTTCTGCCCCATCCCCTCTATCTAAATGCCACGTACCAGGAATGCTGCATTAGCTCGTGACCTGTCTGAGACTGTGGCAGCTGTTGGAGCCCTAACATACCTGTGTGTGGACAGTGTAAAGATTCTTTTGTATAGGTGCAACATGCACTGCTAGGACAACTTTTTAAATAAAAGGAATGTATACTACTTGGGTTGAGTTCAGTAAGTTAAAGGAGTATCAAATCTTACCCTGGTTCTTGCTCTTCTGGCAATTAAACAAATCCCAAGGCCCAATGCTAATGGTTTTGGGCATAGTGCTGACCACCTGCCTACATTCAGGTGGTAGAAACTGAGCCCTAGCCTGGAGGAGGTAACCAGGAAGCATTTTGCCAGCAAGCATTCTAGTGCAGGGAGCAAGTGGGAACAGTGAGACACAAGAGCAGAAAGGAACCAACTGTTCTCTACAAATGATGAGTCTAGACTGTTGCCACAGTGGGTGCAGTAATTTACCTTGGTGAGGTGCTCAGCTGGATTACTTGAATGAGCTTAACAGTTTATGGTGGTTAAACTTGGCATTCATGCACATCAAATGTGAGCCTTCCACATGTCCTGTTTGCAGGCTTTCTCTGTAAACTGTGGCTGGGAAACAAATTCTCCAAACTCATACAAAAACAACAGCTTGTAATAACTTACTGAGACTGTTCTGCAAGTAGCCTTGCTGGGGTCCTACTTAGACCATGGGGTGTTGGAGGGCTCAGAACTAACCCTACCTGACCACAACCTTTGGGCTTGAAGACCCCCAAGTACTGCAGTGTCAGCCTTTTGTGACTCTAGAAACAACCTCTTTTTCCCTGGGGAGTTTACAAACAGAAAAGTAATTGAAGTGAGATTAAAAAGTTTCAGTTTGCTTTAAAAAAATAATTAGACTGTACCTTGCTGCAGAGGTACATGGGCTCTTTGATAGAGTTCCTACCTTTCCTGCCAGAAACTGAAGTGGTGCAAGCATGGCAGATTTTGCTGGCAGCCCAACAGTTGCGTTCAGGACCTTTTGATAAAAGCAGTAGGTTTTACAGTCCTTGCTCAGCCACCCACACTGCTAGCACAGTCAAAAAAAAAAAAAAAAAAAAAAAAAAATTTTTTGGCTTAATTTATCATGTTTAGGCTTGATTAACCACAGAGCCCATCTGATTCCTGAGTGGGAGGGAACTTCTTCCAGATGTTATTCTGCAGAAATCTAAAACTTGCAATTTAGATATAATATTACTGCAGTCTTAGGCTCCTGTACTAGAGTGGTCCTCAATATATTTTCTCTAACAAAGATGGAAAAGTCATTTCAATACCCGAGTGACAAAACTTTGGCCTTCTGCTGCATCTTAGTCCTGTTGCAGGACATGTTTGTCCTGTGGATATAAAGATTTCAGCTCTTCCCAAGAAGATTTATGAGCAGGTGTTTCTCATGCAGCCTCTACAGGAAACATTATGAAAACATTAATGAAACTGCTCAGGCCTTAAGCTTCCATCCATGCTGCTTTTCTTGAACTGCTGTGGAGGGTGCAGTTACTTAAAAGTTCACAACAAGCATGATAAAGACACATGAGGACCGTGCAGTCTTAGGATTATCTCCCTCAATTCTTGGGCCCCACAGAAACTGTAGGAGTTGCCCCCTTTGTGAAGCCAGAAGCAAAACAGGGACATGCAAGAGTCCCAACTCCAGAAAGATGAAGACTTCAGCTAGTTTCTCCAACTGCCAGAACTCGCCTAATAGAAAAGGGCTGGGGGGGTAGCTGTGCTGCCCCACATCACTACTCATGAACTGCCCTCCCACAAGGCATTCACAGGAGAATCAGGCACAGCTTTTGCCTTTTCAAGCCATGCACTTCTCAAACAATTGAGAAAAGATTCTGTGCAGACATGAAAGAAACTCCTTTCAGGGCTTGAAACACCAGTTCTGCATTAGTAGGGTAGGAGCAAAGCACAAAGCAAACACTGAGTCTGAGGCTGCTTAGCCTCGGGTAGCACTATCTTTCAGAGCAAGATTAGCACCTATATTGTCCTTTTGTCCTCACCCTAGAGAAAAACATAAGGGCAATAAAATAGCTTGTTCAGATGAACTCTTATTTTTAAGAAACACAGTCCTTTCATGGAGAGCCCCCAGGGGCATTAGAAAGGGACAGCTGTGGTTTAATTTTCCTTTGCCACAAGGTTCCACCAACACTTTCTTATGGTGGTTTTGGTAGTGACATTTTGCAAGTGACAGAACAATATATGAGCTACCCTGAAGTACAGTGCTTGATGCAGCATTACTCCCCTAGCTTTGAAGCCTGGTGTAGACAGACATGCACCCCTCTAGCAAGCATGGCCTACTCCAGTAAGTAGTGCCTTTCATGCTGGAGACAAGCTTGGTTAGCTTCCCCCAAAATTCAGAAGTTTAACTTAAATAAAGAAAATTCAACAGTGGAAGTACACTGCTTTTTTAGAGAGCTTTTATTACCCGCTCCAAGTGCTACTTCTGGTCATGGACTAGAACAAGTTTTCAGCTTTGCTCCAGTCTGAACAATGACCTTTCCCTAATTACCCTCCTGCTGTCAGGAGCAGGAGGACTTCATCTGGCTACTCTGCCTTTTTCTCTTGTCCCCTTCAAAGCCTGGCACTTGTGAGGAAAGCCCTGATCAGTACTGGTGAATTGGCCTACATAGAAAGTGGTAACTGCCCTTTGCAGAAGCGGACACGTAACTGAAAAATAAAGATTTTAATATAAAGACTCTTTGGAAACAAAAAGGGGTGGGAATGGGGTTTAGAGGAAAGGGAGAGTCTGAACTTCATTCAGGTAGGTTTTTGTTGGGGAGATCCAGTTGTGCCTGTACCATGCCAGGACACACTACGTGATTGAAAGCCCACAGTGATGCCCCCCCCAGCACTGCAAAGGGAGCATTAGTCTGTGCACAAACAGCAGAATTGACGTGATACAGTGAGAGTCAGTAACAGCACGGAAAGGAGCAAGCAGTTTAAGGCCCCACTTGATACTTACTCCCTGCTGGATAAGTGAGGAACATCACATAGCTTCCAGCCCTGTCTCTAGAACACCTTGCTAAACACTCATCAGTTTTCATGTGCAAAGCTCTGTGGAGCCACCTGGTACAAGAGGAAGATGGGTTACCCATACAGACACTGAAACATCACACATTAGAATGGCAACTGGTGTTATTCCAGGAGGGCCTCTGGGGCACCAGGTAAGTCCAGTGGGAAGAGAAGAATCTGGTCACTTGGAAAAGTCCTTTGACTTATTGTGGCTGCTGCTGATTCTGGTCTTGGGCTCCAGGTTGATTTTCGGGCTGATCCTCAGGGAGAGGGTTATAATTGGGATCCTCTTCAGGTGTGTCAAATACCATCTTCCTGGCAGGGGACATGCCCATTCCACCAAGCAGGAAGATTAACATAAGCCAAGGACAGTGAAAGCCTCCCCAGCCCTCCCAGGAGCATCCTAGCCCTTCACAGTGCTTGTGTGCACATTGTTGAGCTGCTTGTTCTGCTTCCTTAAGCCACAGTAGTGCATTGGGGAGGGAAAATAAATTCTATTTGCATCTAACATTTTCTTAAAAACTCCAGGTAGCAGAGCTTAAAGTACTAGCAGTACATATGTCTATAACATAACCAAATGCCAACATTTTCCACCATAGAGGCATAAACAGCTGCTACCTGCACACAGCTGGGTCCTGGGGCTTAAGGGAGAAGGGAGCAGCAACAGCACAAGTAGCAGCCCAAGCAAGGTGACACAGCACCGTTTGCTGCAAGAGTGATCTGGTCTTGGAGGCAACACAGCAAATCCCAGGGCAGTGGCTTTACTTACAGGAAGCCTGGGGTCAGCAGCAACTTCTTTCCTCCTGGTTGGTTGGGGAAGACGTCCTCAAGAAAGTAGTAGATGTGACCCACTGCAATCCCTGAGGAAGACATGTCACCAAGGTCACACTTGACTCTGCCTCCTTTGCCTGCCGAAGCTGAATAGTTGGGAATGTAAAGCACAGGGAAGCTCCAGGAATCCTTGAGCTGTACCCATGTCCCAGCTCAACCAGCGCTGCACAGCATTTGTTTGGCTGAGACCACGTTTTGCTCAGGTGCAGGAGCAGGCGCTGAGTCTTTGGCCTTGAGGCAGAAGCAGGGGACAGCTATCAGGCAGAGCTCCCCATTCCCAACTTCTGCCCCCATTAAAAAAAAAAAAAAAAAGCAGCAAAATGCAGATCACAAGCAGAAGCTCAGCCAGGAGGCTGGTAACACAGCAGAGACTCTGCCAGCTCACCTTAAAAACCCACTACCTTAAATCAAAGGAAACCCAGCCACGGTGCTAATGTGTTTGTACAGCTGTGGCTGTGAAGCAGCCATTCCCAAAACCCACTGGCTTCAACTTACCCAGTAAGTCAATGATGATGGAATTACCCAGGAGCAGGGAGAAGCCCATCAGGACCCACGGCAAGAAGGGGGCCTGGAAGTTCAGGAGGCCAAAAAAGTTCATGCGGATGTAGGGATTCCTGCGGCTCCACACGTACACCAGCATGATGGTGAAAGCCTGGCCCAAGAAAAACAGGCTGGCAAAGAGGCCGAAGAGCTGGGAGCTACCGAGTCAAGGGGAACAGCAGGCAGCACTTCACAAGCTCCAGGCTGTGCGGGAGGTATCACAACTGGGAACCCCACAGTGACAAGTGCCTGGTGACAGCCACGTGCTTGAGCCCTCCCCTCACACCCGCTTCCCTCCCTGCCACCCCAGAACAAGGCACCCCAAGCATCATGTGCAGGCTGCTTCTCAGCATGGCGAGACAAGGAGCACAAGCTGTTCCACACAGCCCAGAGTTGCCCACCCACCACCTGAGCTCAGTGCAGCCCTCACAAGCACACAGGGCATGAACCTGTAGGCTTAGGGGAGCCACAAGGTTCTCCCTAGCCCAGGGTTGGCAGCCAGCTGCTCTGCTCACTGGCCAGGTGCTCGTTACAGACAAGACAAGAAGACAAGAGACAAACCCCACACTATTCACAACGTGTCAGAGAGGAACCTAAAGGGCGCCCAGCAGCTCCAAAGGATACTGTCATGAGAAACCCTCCAAAGAGGAACATGAAGACAAAGTCAGCTGTCCTTCCTCGGAAGGAGCCTTCTTCTAGCATGCGGCAGTACCTGTACCTGAGAGCAGGAGAGAAGGAAGGGGTTGCAGTATAGGAAACTAACAGCCACCCTGTGTCCCCAGCGCAGCTAGAGGGGCAGGGAGCCAGCTGCAAGCAGTGCCACCACAGGAAGCTGCCAGGCAGGGGTCCCAGCCCCAGAAGAGGCCGGTGCGAGTTTCACCTCGTACCACAGGCCCCAGAGAAAGAAGGAACCACCTGTTGTGCTTCAGCTGGCCAGGGCTCAGCCCCAGGAGCACGCCCTGCTCTCCAGCATGTGCCACGGTGGCACTGCCAGCTTCTTCCATGTTCTAGCACGGGCTGCCCTGCTGCTAGCAGAGGCACAGGAGGTGGCTACGGGCATGGCCAGAGTCACCTGCAGATTGGCTTCAGCTCAGAACAAGAGACCCAAGGGGAAAAGCAGGGACTGCTGCCAAGAGAAGCCAACTAGAGGGAAGAAGGCAGTGGGGAGTCATGTCCAAGTCAGAATAAAAAAAAGCAGAGAGCTTTGCTGGGACAAAGGATACAGAAATATCATGTTGAAAAAGAAACTGAATCCCAGGGGCCCAAAAAAGAGGAAGTTGGTGATCAGCCTCCATATCTGAAAGAGAAGAGAGAGGAGAGAGGAGGTGGACAGCCAGGTACCTTCCCATCACATGTACAGCAGCCCATCACCTATTCACTAGGGACACCAACCCACTGACCCTGTCACTCACAGGCACCCCAGACAGCTGCATCACTTCACGTGGCACCTCTCTGAGGGGGTACTCCCCACACCAGCACCACTTCTTGCTCTTCCAGGCAGGGAAGGAGTTTCCCTGCTTCTCTAGAGGGTCTGATAGCCATGACTTGGCACCCAGCTTCACAACCCTTCACTGCTCTCCACGGCAGAGCCTTCCTCATGGCCAACACCTCACCCAGAGGTGCAAAGGAGGAAGGGACAGGCTATATGTGAAAGAGAAGATAGGTGTACGTGGCCTGTGGCAGGGAAAGGCTGGAGGAAGCCACCACCATCCAGGCTTCTGCCAAAGGGTCCCACCACAGCAACACCCCAGCTCCGTGGGACATGAGGATGGAGCGGGCAGAAAGAGGGAGCCCCTGGGTGCCAGGCAGCACAAGAAGGAGCAGCACACCCAGCCCGGCTCCTCACCGGGAAAGGGCAGGAGATGACAGCCCCGAGCCGGGCAATGCCTCACCTGGAACTTCCTGAAGATGAGGTCGGGGTTGAAGTACAGCTGGAAGGGGGTGATGAACTCCAGCTGCTGCAAGAGACAGGCAGGGCGCTCGCCACCCCCTGCAGCGCCCAGAGCGCCCCCTCGCCATGGGGCCCCTCACGAGCGGCCTCCAAGCGGACCCCCAGGGCCACCCCCACACACAGCTGCCCCCTCAGAGCGGGTCGCGGCGCCTCCCCCGGGTCGCGGCGCTCACCACGGCGGCGGTGGTGAGCACGCAGGCCGTGGTGTAGGCGCGCGTCACGGCGGGCATGCCCAGGTACTCCTGCGCCAGCCCCTGGTACGCCATGGCGCCCGCCTCAGCCGGCGACCGCCTCAGCCGCGCCGCCCGCCCCGCCGCCCCTTTA
>JAWLRI010000709.1:2790696-2835669 GCA_034781795.1 Crypturellus tataupa | reverse complement strand
TCGGCTCGGCTCGGCTCGGCTCGGCCCGGCCCGGCCCGGCCCGGCCCGGCTCCCTTTGAAAGGCCTGGAAGGGTCTGATAAAGCCTAAATGAACCTCGTGCTTCTTGTGCTGCTGAAGTTCTGCGGAGCCGCCGCCTGCCGCGGCTGGAAGGACACACGAGAGCGCTGTCCTGCTCCTCGGCAGGGATTCTGCTCGCCCTGCACACGGGCAAGGGCAGAGTGTGAGCTGGATGCAGGCACGGTGACACGGGTGCCCTGCCCGGCTTGAACCAAGGAACGTTGGGAGAAGGGAGGAGAGAGGAAAGAAGGAAGGGAGGAAGACAGGGAGGGAGGCATCATATCGGGTCTCAGTTTCACTCACTCCACAGACATGAGAATTCAAAGGGATCAATCCCACTCGCTCCCTGGGGAGAATTATGTCCAGACCCGACTGCAAGAAATGTAAAGACGTGTCATCACTTTGTCATTTTTCCTTCTTTTCCCTTCTTTGCCAGCCAAGATGAGAGAGATGTACTGCCCCGGGCTTGTGCTTAAGGCTTTCATTTCTAGGATTCATGGGGTGGGAAAGCGATGAAGTGCTTGGAAGAGCTCCCCATCTAGCCCTGGAAGAGAGCAGACACCTCCAGTTCCCAGGCTGCTTCCCGGCCGTGCTCTCCCAGCGCTCGGAGCTCAGCCAAGGTGACTTCATGAAGTACAACAAGCCCAGGGGCAGCTTTTGCCCTTATTACAATCCTCGTCACATTTTATGGGCTTTGGGAATTAGGCTCTTCCACCACTTCACACGAGCCTAGTTGCATAGCGAGCTCTCATTGTGCATTTTTATGGTGATACAGACCTGATTTCATTTATAAAATCATGGAATCCAAATAAAAACTCAAAAAAGCAAACTCAGCTGCAAGCAGATCCCAGGGACTTCCAGAGCAGCAGCTCTGCCCAGGAGCCTTTTTGTGGGTCTCCTCCTCCGTGTCCATCCCCTCCCTCCCCAGGGACCTACAGCAGATGGAGCAGGATGCTGGCAATGACGAACCCTTGCTGCCTGCTGTCTCTCGGTTCTCCTGAGGAGTGCAGTTCACAGCACTGCACAGCACCAGTTTCAAACCCTAAGACAACAGTAGCTCTCATTTTCCATTAAAAATGCCCAGAGCCAACTCTGGCCATCCATGCCCACTGTTGGAAAGGCTTCAGTTTGGGGACCCTTCAACTGCCCAGGAATGAAGTATCCCCTCTGTTATCCCTGCTCTCAGGAAGCGCTGAGTGGCACCCGGACAGCTCTTTTCCATGCAGCTCCACACACAGTTCTGCATCTGCAGCTTAGCTATAGCAACCTGGTGCACTCAAAACTCTGCAATCCACAAACCAGTCCATTCAGAAAGCCAAGCAAATGAAGAGCTAGTGCATATTGTGCATATTGCATATTTGCCTCTGTGAATTCATTTAGCTCCGATTTAAAAAAAAAATAGTTTCCTGAAAGAGAAGGGTTTTGTGGATACCCTTTTGTGGCTAAAGTGTTAAACCATCGCTGGGCCCTCCTATTTGCTCTGTTTTTGTTTCTTTGTTTCTGGGGTGATTTTATGGAACGTGTAAGTATCTGTCTGGGTTGCAGGTAAGCTTAACCCTGTGACTGAAACTCAACAGCTTCCTGTCTCAGTTTCTGCAAACTAAAATAGCAAAGAGATACAAAACAAAGAAAAAAGCCATTAGCTTTCCCCGGGAGTTAAACAACACACAGACCGCAAGGAGACACATGAGCAAAGACAAATGGGCTGTTTCAGAGTTCATCTCTTTTGTTTGTAGTAAATTATTGTGTGTAATTCATGTTTCCTGTCCACAAACGCCAGAGGAACTCCACGCCATGGAATCCATTCTCATTTAGGCAAGACAAAAACACCCCCTCTTGAGCCTGTCTGGAATTTGTTTCCATCATAACTGTTCTGGGCTCCGTAACGAGATCAAGATCTGCCCTCACTAATTGCTTCAAGCATAAACAGATGCCTAAAGGCTGCGGTTCCCCTTTGCCCAGCGCGGCCCGCGCCAGCGGACGGAGCTGCGAGCCGGTCGGCACGGGCAGCCCTGGCCCGGATTTGCACTGGGAAAGTGTCCATGTGGGGACACGTGCCGCTTTGCTCAGGCTGCCCCACGGCCTTTTGTAGCGCGTCCCGCTGTGCCAAGTCATACCCGGCCTG
Organism: Crypturellus tataupa; assembly: GCA_034781795.1. Taxonomy (NCBI): domain Eukaryota; kingdom Metazoa; phylum Chordata; class Aves; order Tinamiformes; family Tinamidae; genus Crypturellus; species Crypturellus tataupa. The sequence continues at coordinate 2,833,486 of JAWLRI010000709.1, read as the reverse complement.
CAGGCACCTCCCTCCAGCACGGGGTACGGTGCAAAAGGGGACAGGGTTCAGTCCCAGCCACCCGACCCCGAGCCTCTTGCCTAGACGATGCTCTAGCCCAACAGCAGAACCCCAGGGTTCTTCTTTTGTTTGCTTCTTAGGAAGGAGATAAAAACTAGTGAGGGCTCAGCCCTCGGAGACCACCCAGTTTGTGCAGTGCCTGTCGTAAACTGAAGCTCACATAGTTTTATATTCCTTACACCTCATAGTCCAGAATATAGTGCACACAACCGTGTGTCTGACATGGGAAAGGTTTCACTGAGTGTCCTTGACCAGTTCCCAGTGACCTGCTGAAAGGAAGCGCCTCTTCCAAACCACCTTCTGCTCACGGGTTGCAGACATGGGGCAAGAAGCTCCGTCTCTGCCTGGCTGCTTTTCCTGCAGTCAGGATGGGTTGGACACTCTGACACCCGGCACTTATCTTTCTCTCCTCTGTCGGAAACATTCAGGAATATTTACTGCTATTTGGCAGAGCGTCAACACGCTTTGCGTGCGCTCAGGAACAGAAATTCTGTTTAGCGAAGCAGTTTTTATCTCTGGCCTCCAGTTTAAACTAAGCCTCTGCATCCCTGTATGGTGCAAGAGATGAAGAAAAGGGACTAGCTCAGCCATTGCATGACCCTATAGCTCACAGTGGTCTAGGAAAGCAGATTTCAATCATTTTGAATATTTTAGGCTTCCTGGGTTTTCCTAGAGAATCTCCGTTGCTTATCAGGAGGATGGAAACACAGGGTGCGGATTCAACGGAGAGGATAGAGCCATTCCCCCGACACCCCAAAATCCGAGCTGGCAAGAGAAAGCAGCTACGTTCCCTTGGCAGGATCAAGCCTGATCCCCTCAGAGGACTCGGTTCCCAAGCAATATTTCATGTGCCTCTTCACCACGGTCTGGACACCATCTCAGCCACTTTGGGTGGCAGCAGCAGCTCTGTCAGCACCGGGTCCCTGCGCTGAGAACCTCTGCAATGGAGCCCACTTCCCGAAGCTCGTATACACTGTCTTGGACTCACATAAACTGTAGGTTTGGTTTTAGTTCTTTGTTTCCCTAATTAACATTCCTGAGCTGCTGGAAGTCAGAATAACGATATCGCAGCAGTTCATCCTGTAGTCCCAAGCCTCAGGAATGGACATGGGGCCCCGTTTCTCCTCTTGCAGCGTCCCTGCAGCTCGTCCAGGGGTCCTGGGATGAAAACGCTTCAAAATGTAGGAACCTTTCAGTGCATGGCAGATCAAGAGCATGTGCTCTCCTTCCTAATGGTGGGATTACTACTTATTACTACAGTCAGATAACTACAGGCGTAGAAACTGCCATCACATTCTCCAGGTAACTCCTTTCCCATCTAACGACATCATATTTCACCTTCAGGATGACAATGTTGTGTCCAGTGAAAAAGCATTGGAGGGAAGGGGCTGGTAGGTCCCTGCAGTAGTGGTGCTGGATCTCTGAGGGCTTCCAAGCCCGGCAGCCACAGTGTGTGCAGCGAGGGGGTGACCCTGGGGACGGGCTCTGTGACCACAGACTTCCCTTCACTTACACAAACCGTGACCTTGAGAATGGGAGGACTTGTCAAAGGCAAAGCGATGGTCCAAGCTGCCCGGCAGCACTTGCACTTGGTGGTGCCCCTGGTGCCTGCACTCAGCGGTTCTGCTTATGCAGTGCTGCAGAATGGGAAGGTTCTTGCCAAACACAGAATAAGTATTTGACTTCCTGAAAAAAGATCCTCTCAAAACCCATCCCATTCACAATAGGCAGTAGGAAGGTGCTTTTAAAATGTCTTACAGTTCTTGATAAATGCTGCCTAAAATATGTATCAGCATGTGTTTTAACTTCTGCAACTCCATTCTTTATTTTCCCAGTGAACGAGCGGATGACGGTTGATTTGCGTCTCTAAATTATAGCTTGGGAACTTGCGGGAAGTCACCTCCTGCCCCTAGCACACACCCCGGGGAAGCAAACCCCGGGCACGCCGGGTTCAGAGCGAATACGGGAACTTTGTGCTTCTCCTGCCACGCAGCGGCTGAAGAGGATGCGGCACTTTGTGCGCACCTCCCTCCTGCGCAACCGCACACGGCGTCCGGGAGTGCTGCACAGGGCTGTGTTTCTGCTCAGGTGCAGTAAAACCCACTGCCTGCAATGATACTGCTCTGCCGCCGCTGGGTCTCCTCTCTGCGATTCGGGGTATGAACCAGGTTTCACTGCCAGGGATGTCTCTCACAGCAAGGAAGCAGCAGCCAAGCCCGCTCCGCTGCTCCCGCTGCCTTGCCTCCTTCCGCAGCCCTTCAGAAGACACCGCTCCGGGCCTCGAGTTGCTGCATCCCGAGTACATGAGGGCAGTCAAGAAGAGAAGCGTAAAACTCACCCCCTGCAGCAAGGTAAGCCAAGATGCAGAGGAAAGGTCGCTGAAGAAGCCGCTGTTGCTGTGGAATGAAACCATTCCTACTCATTAGAATGTAGCTGCAGCCTCTCGGGGGGGGTTCTACTGTATAAAACTGCTTAATTTTTAACCAGAATTTTGAAACAGAGCGGAGTTTTAAGCAAATTGGTCATGAACTGCCACGGGGTGACATAAGTCCATCATATGAAGGCTCTTCCAACATATCTCTAGGGACAAATACGACGGAGTGCAGGTCATACCTTGGTCAGCACTTTCCAGAGCACAGAGACATTTCTAGCGCTTGTAGCATCGGCCCCAGCTGCCTTCAGAAAGGAGCCGTTTCTGGGGCTGCGGAGAGGACGATGCTTAAAGACGGCCGCGGTGCAGGACAGCGCTGTGTGCGGGGCTGCTTGGAGCGGAAATTCCTTCTTCCTGGAGCAGCCACCCTCCCCCCCACACCTCTGCAGCTCCACACGTCAGATGCTGATTTAGAAACCAACGAGCCGCACTGCGCAGGTCAACGCAAAGTGCTTGCTGTGAAACGAAAGCCAGGGATGGTCGTTCAGGGACAAGAGAGGGACCCACAAGCGGTACTGGCTGCTCCGGGCCGGGCAAGGAGAGCGGACAGGGCTGCAGTCTTCCGGGTGGCAGCGTCCGCTCCCTTGCTGAATCACCTGCAGGCTGAGTCAGCACAAGACGCAGGGAGGGAACAGTGACAAGGGCCGGTGTCGTGGGCGTCTGAGCCCATTCCTGTCGCTGAGAGGGCAGAGGGAAATAACCTCCTCTGCCTTTCAGAACCTAAACTGAGTTACAGGACAAATAGAGTCAGAAAAAGCTTTGGTTTCCTTCTGCTTCGGGCGCATTCAGTCAGACAAACACTACTCGAAATAGGCACATCACGAGGGAATTTATTGCTGTAAACGTCACAGACCGTCAGCATTTAGGAGACTCTGGATATCGTTTCCCTAAACTGTCATATATTTACAACAAAACTGAACTGCCTCTTGCTAATGATCATGCAGTCCAGTTTGGAGAGTGTAAATCAGCTGGCAGGACGCCTGCCAAGTCAAGTGTTTTATCGTAATGTAATGGGTGACTAAATACACATTCCAGGGCTGGAGATTTAAATAATCCTTCAGAGAACTGCTGCAAGTACCAGAGAGCCTGGTAAACAGAGGAAAACCTACTGAAGAAGATGGGCAAGCTACAGAGACTGGTAAAAAACCCACCTATTTTACTATTATTATTGATGGATCCAATTCTTGTTTTAATTTTTAGCGGGTTGTGTGAGTACTAGCCGCTACTTATGGAGTTGATTGTCCAGATCATCACAGTCCTGGGATAAAGTTGATGGACTAATGGCAACAGCTGCCGGGTATTGGGCAAGTTTGGGGGTAACACTGTAAATACAGCACAGCCCCAAGCACAGACCTGATTGTTGGCTCTGGAGGAGAAAAATAAAGCGACTTCCCTGAGCCCAGAGGAGGGGAGCTCAGCAAAACGTGGCTCTCTTGGTCCCTCAGAAAGTGGGCAAAAGATGTCACTTTTATAACCCCCTGCTCCCAGCCCCTTCCCTTGTGCGCATTTCTGAGGGCAGAATGCCAAGGTCTAACTGGCAATAAGAGCATCAGCAGGAGAGATGAGGAAGTAACATCAGGGAGTCCCAGACACAGGAGCCACGGCTGGCCACCTATTTTACTCATATCATATTACTGAAAAAGCAGACAGTATTCTGGCTGGACAAGGAATTACAGACTGCTAAACCCAGGAATTGTAGGAACGGTTGTGTAATGAGAACGTTCAACAGCGAGACGTTGTTTGCTCCATACAAAATGTGAGGGAGCAAGGAAAGGGTCGCTACTTTAAACTAACGGGAAAGGAGAATGTATGTGGAGTTTCAGGGAAGAGGTAGAAGGAATATCATACAATAAATCAGAATCACACAGGATAAATATAGCCATGAGAAAATGCCCAATACTGTAAGGAAGGTCAGTTCAATAGAACTCAGGTAGAAAAGGGACAGAAGACATAAAACTTGGGCAATGCGCCTTGACCAACTCATCATGTCCATCCACATTTTTAAATAACCTGAATTAATTGAAGCAATAACACAAGTCTCTACCAATGTTTATTGTTGTCACACACTTTCTAAGTATGCAAACATTAAACGAAAGACACTTGCAAGCCCCATCCAAAAGCTGTCCCAAATTCTTTGTCAATGGCAATGAATTAAATGTATGATTTTGAAGTAATGGGATCCACAAGAGTTTAAAAATCTGTATTTTTTTTTCCATTTTTGATGCCTCCCATCTTATGAAGATGCTTGTAGTCTCTTCTAACCTTCACTCCACATGACTCAGTGTGAATGGGCATGTGGGAATTCCTGCTGGGCTATTTTACTTTATGCAATAAAGCCATCCATTTTCTGTCCATCTTCTTCAGCTTCAGAACAAGATCCTGATCCTGACAGTTTGTGCCGCTGGGATTGGAGGCACCTTCCAGTACGGCTACAACATCACCATCATCAACGCTCCCACCTCAGTAAGTGCCGCTAGTCCGAGAGCTCCCCCGAGGCAGGAGCCAAGTTTTCTGCCAGCAGGTCCCTAACACCGGCTGTGAAAAATGGCCTGTCACCAAATGTGCAGTCTGCTAAAACCAGGGATGAGAAAGAATGGATATGTTGTTCCCTTTGGACAACTGATCGCTGATGTTCAGCATCATGGTGTCACCAGACACCCTTGAGGAGCATGAAATGTCACAGGATGTCACCCAGAAGCCTTTTCCAATTGCTTTAGCAAATCTAATGCTGAAAATTTCTAGCCTGCATCTCTTGTAATTGAGTTTTTCTCTTAAATTCAAAGTTGGACCCATGAAATACATTTTTAAAAAATCCAGGATAGTTAACACATAAACTAATTCCAGCTTTTCAAGAGGTGCAATTTTACACCCTTAGCACCTCTTAAAAAGACATCTGAGAACTGGAGCTCATTTTCAACCAAGGATTTGGAGTCACAGGCCAAATAGAGAATACAGGGATGTATTAAGAAAAAAAAAAGCTTTTGCATTTCCCAGGGCCCTTCCTCTGGCTGCCGCAGCTGAGCAGCACTGCCCTTCCCTTGCAGCACATCCAGAGCTTTATGAATGAGACTTGGCTGGAGCGCACGGGAAGGCCCCTGGACAGCAACGTGATCCTGCTCCTCTGGTCCTTCACGGTCTCCGCGTTCCCTCTGGGGGGACTCACCGGGGCTATAGCGGCTGGTCCCATGGCAGTCGTGCTCGGAAGGTGAGACTGCACTGAATTTTGCTTTAAGCCTTGTAACTTCCTTTAATGCAGGCGGAATTATGAACCCTATGGTAAAATACCCACTGTAGCTAAAGAACATGGAAAGAGCTTTCCATCGCAGAGCAGTTTGTCACTAACCTGCTGAGCTGGCAGGGAGATGCTGCCTCGTATGCCTTGTATGGCGGGATTTTGTGGCTCGAAACCCAGCCTGGCACAGCTCCGGCCCCCTGGTATCTTCTGAAAATATCCTGGCCCAGCTGAACTATTAAAAGAAAGATTTCAGCTCATCTATTTCCAGCCATAGCTACCATGAGTCACCATCAGTTTTCTGTCATTCATTCAATTAAGAGATTGTGACAGAACAGACCCAAGGACTTTGCAGGAACAGCAGCCTGAAAAACAGAGCATGTTCTGTGATAACTAAACTTTGCCCATACCCCAGCTCACAGTTGTCTCTTCTCCCTGAAGGAAGAGGTCCCTGCTCTTGAACAACGTGTTCGTGATCATCGCCGCAGTCCTGTCAGGATTCAGTCGCATGGCAAAATCCTTCGAAATGATTATTCTCAGCAGATTCTTTACAGGCCTGAATGCAGGTATGGGAATGTGAGAAACATAACAGGACAAATAGGAGAGAAGTATCAGTCAGAAATAGAAGAGATTAAAGCAGGAATCATCCAAGCCAGTCAAACAGTTTGTCCTCTAATCTGATCATATGCACACAAATGAAGAAGCTGCGTATACACAGTTTACTTTTTGCTTCTATGGATTTCTTTAACCAACATACGAAGTTGCATCTGTGCAATACTCCTGTGAGTCTGCGTGCAATGGGCCTGCTAGGAGAGGATCCCTGGAGAAACTGAGCTGAAAACCAACTCCTATTTGCTTGTAGGAATGTAGGAATCAGCCACTCCCCAACATTTAACTTTTCATAGAAGTTAATTTCAGGGAATAATGATTGGCACCTCCAAAATGTGGGACTAGAGTGAAGAATTATCCATAGCCTCGTGTTTAATGTTGAAAAGACCTTGGTATTCAGGCACAGCCAGGTTTCAGTTTTATTATCTCTTACTACTTTGAATATGGAAATGTATGTTTAGTATTTTATGCAATGAATAAGGGGAAAATCAAACGTTTGGGTAAATAATAAGCACTGCCACATCAGTCATCGTGTGGCAACAGACAAAAGAGTCCAGCTGGTGACCTCGAGAGGTGGTTGGCTGCACTTGTCCCCATCTCCTCCGTCCCCAAGCTGAGGCCGGTGTTTGTCTGCCCTGCCCAGGTATCGGCATGAACATTCAGCCCATGTACCTGGCGGAAAGTGCCCCAAGGAAGCTCCGAGGAGCTGTGGCCTTGACCTCCGCATCGTTCACTGCCCTGGGGTTGGTGCTGGGGCAGGTTGTTGGACTCAGGTAATGTACTGCTACAGCCCAGTTCAAACTCCATACCTTTCTTCTCCGATTTTTGCTTTGCCACCCCTCTCTTCTCTTTCTCTTCCAGTGCCCACACGTTGCTGAGGATGCTGGGCTCTTGCCCTGACATAAAATGTATTGTGCAGGGTGGGGTTGTTGTTGTTGTTCTTTTTTCTCCAGGGAGATACTAGGAGCAGAAAACAGCTGGCCGCTTCTTCTAGCCAGCAATGTGGTGCCTGGCCTCATCCAGCTCCTGGCTCTGCCTTGGCTCCCCGAAAGTCCCAGATACCTCTTGATTGACCGAGAAGACAAAGACGCCTGCATCTCCGGTGAGCCCGGGTGACTCCCAGCCCCGCGCTGAGCGCGTGGGATCCCCTCCCTGGGCGCCCAGACGGCTCCAAGGAGCACGGCACAGCCTCAATGCGCAGCCCAGTTCGTTCAGCATTTGAAACCCTGGCTCCCTTCCAGCACAGATGCTCTGCTAACTGTATCTGTATGAACAAACTCAGTAATTCCAAATGCTGATGAATGTGCACACCTTTTTCACCTTACTTTCTTTTACTTTACCTTACTTTTCACCTTATATCTTTTGAGAAATGTGCCACATTTTTTGTGTGTGATGGGTTACATCAAGCTCCAAACATGATTGCTTCCTCCTTCCAAACTAAGCAACATGTTAGAATCTTAAGTATTTTGATGTATTGAGAAAACTGAAAGGCATCTTCTTGCAAAAGTCTTTTTCCTACAAAGGAAGAGTCAAAAGGTGGAATTTATGTCCATAATGGGGTATAGATCCTGCACTATGAAGTGAAATAAATGCTAGCTGAAGAGCTCATGACTAAATCTGAAGCCAATTCATATTAAGGGATTTGCTTAGATTTGCAGCATGCAAATCCCCATATACAGAAAGGCTGGAATTAGTTTCCAAAGAACATGTGCTATGTACCAAAAATATTTAATTCCCTCAATTTCCCAGGAAGGTTACTTGAGAAGTGAGTCAGAAACACGGCTGCTGAAATGACACTGGTTGGAAATATTTCCTTGTGAAACAACAGTGAAGGATTCGCACACCCTTTTCCCCAAGATGGAAACTTGCCCTCGTGGTGCACGAGCACAGACTGCTCCTCAGCTCCCTGCAGCCATCGCTGGCTGCTCGACCCCTCACCCTGCAGAGGGAGGCAAAGGGAAGAGAAAGTCCTTTGGGTTCAGGGAAAAAGACGTTTCTCTTGTCCTTGCAGCGCTGCAGAAGCTCAGAGGCCGCTGTGACCTGAGCGTGGAGCTGGAAGAGATGCTGGCCGAGCAGGCTGCCACTAAGGGCCAGAGAGCCAGAAAGCCCTGGGAGCTCTTCCGGACGCGCGCCGTGCGCCGGCAGCTGCTGAGCATCGTGGTGCTGGGCAGCGCCATGCAGCTCTGCGGCAACGACTCGGTAAGTGGCGGCGCGGCCGGGGCGACGTCCCCGCTGCGTCGGGAAGCAGGCGCTGCCTGCCGGGGTCTGCCTGCCCCAGGACACGTGCGCGGGGCGATGTTGGGGTGGCAGCTGCTCTTCCCAGTGGGAGAAGTTAGATGGAATACGTAAAGTGGCAGCATAGAGAGACCTGAGCACAAGTGCTAGAGCTGGGACTAGCTGCCTGTTTAGTAGAAAGGATAAATCCCTTTGGCATCCAGCTCTGGATGAGGTAAGTTAGTTATAAAAGCCAATAAATCATGGAAAACAAGATAAAATCTATGTACGCCAAGAGTCTTCTGAGAGATCAGGAAACAAGAGGCTTCCATTACTGCCCATTACTGCCCGTTCCCTGTGTGGTCCTTCAGGAAAAGCAGAGGTTCGTGTTTCGGGTATCTTCCCTTACAGTTCTCTCCTCTCTTTTCTCCTCAGATGTATTTTTATGCAGCTTATGTGTTCCAAGAGGCTGGAATCCCACAGGAAAAAATCCCCTACATTGTAATCGGCACAGGAAGCTGCGAACTCATCGCCTCTGTGACTTGCGTGAGGCTCTTATTCACTCTGCTGCGCTGCAGGCTCTGCTGCCAGGGAGGAGGCTGTTCGTAACCAATCTCAGATTAACTTTGCCCTTCATCCCGAGGCATCCTTCACAGCCGGCAGTCAGGCAGCCTCTCCGCGTTCACGTTCAGGTTGATGTTGAGGTCCTGACCGTATCTCTGTAACGATCTGAAAGCCACTGTTTGAAAGGGTTTCAGTGCTTTCTGCCCATGCGCATCACCCTTTGCATGTATCCCCATCCCGTAGGGTTGTAACTCTACAATTAGAATTTAAAACAGACACTTCAGAAATAACCAGAGTGATTATTTATCGTAACAGCCATGGGCACAACTCAGAGGCTGGTGAAGACATGAGTAGCAGAGGACCCCCAGGTGAGGCCTGGCCACTAAATATTTGGTGTTGCTTTGCTGTGTTGCTTTGTGCAGAACATGATCATAGACTACGCCGGCCGGCGGCCGCTGCTCCTGGGGGGCTACAGCTTCATGGCAGGATGGGCCATCATCTTCATGGTCGCTCTAAGCCAGCAGGTAACCAGCTTCCCTTGGATTCGGAGGGGAAAAGGAGCCTGGGTGGGTGCTGAGGGGGGCAAAGAGCTGCAAGTGCCCTGGCTCATCCTGCCTTGCTCTCTGGGGTTGCAGGCTCGGCTTAGCTGGATGCCCTATCTCAGCATGGCCTGCATCTTCGCCTACATCCTCAGCTTTGGAATTGGGCCAGGTCAGTTCCCTGCGTGACTCCACTGAGCTTTCAGGTACTGCTGGGGGTGGAGATGTGTGCGGGCAACTTAGAGAGACTGGCAAGCTCTGTGTAGCCCCAGCACACCCAGAGGAACCGGGTGAGTTCAGCAGTTCCCCAGGGTAGAGCTCTCAGGGACAGTTCCTGCTGTTTCTATCATTTCTCCTTACAGCCATGTTATGTTTGAAATGCAACTTTAAATTAAATCATCAGTTCTGGATGCAATTCTCATCTTAAAGGGACAGCAAGGTTTTATACCCAGATCACTAGGGCTATGTGCCAGTTCCTCTTGTGCTTCATTTTAGTCCTGGAGTTGATGTCTCTCTCATTAGATTATTTTTTTTTTTTTGCATACAACTAGGAAGCACAATTTCCATGTTTATTTGCTAGCCTATTAACATACAAGAGTCACATCCCACAGGGATTGGAAGTAATTTCTAGACCCAGTCTCTACAGTGTTGGAGAGTTGAATCAACCGTAATCTATTCTCCCAGTCTGATCCTGGTGAGAATAATGCGAATTACAAAACTTTCCCCAGAAGTTCATTCTGCACAAATAGCCATCTCCTAATATTAACTTAAAACTTCCCCATTGCAGTTAAGCTCTATTACCACTTGTTCTGGCCTTGCCGCGTAGTGAGCCCAACTCTTCACAATCTGCTTTGAGGTCCTGCTTGTTAGTACCTGTTCTCCCGTCTTTAACATAATACTGACGATGTAATTAAATTCCTTGCCATTTCTGTTTGCAGCCGGTGTAACAGGAGTTCTGCCCTCAGAAGTTTTTGATCAGATGTCCCGGCCAGCTGCTTACATGATCTGTGGCTCTCTGCTCTGGTTCAACCTGTTCCTGGTCGGCACAGCCTTTCCCTTCATCGTGGTGGGTTCTCAAGGCAACTGAAGTCTTTGGTATTTTAGACTGTGGCACCGCCAAGGAAAAGAGACAGGGCCTGGGAAGCTGCAGATGCAAAGCAAGGCAGCACTGCCCTGGAAACCACCCTTATGAGGAAAGTGGGCAGGATCTCCTCTTAAACCAAACTTCCCCTGCATTCCCTATAGTGATTTCTGAGGCGAGGCTGGACTAGATTAATGCGGGACTCTAATGGCCAATATTCCTGCTCTGTCCTCAGCTGAGGATGGCTGGGAGCAGAGCCGAGGCGTAATCCCCCAGCCAGACTCCGCACTGTTCCCTACGGCATCTCCTGTAGTGATAGGAAGCAGAACTCCACAATGTGCTCCCGCCGCATCTCCCCCAGCGAGTCCCCTTTCTGTACAGTTACGTAGACAGGAAAAGACGTTTTGAGATACTTTTCTTGCTATGACAAAAGACAAGTTATGCTGGGGACCCGCTGCATCCAGGCGCTCAGGGCCCTCACCAGTGAGCACAGAAATATTCCCTGGGTAAATTTATTCTACACTGGAAATAGGTTTAATTAGGTCTGTCATATTACAGAATGTCTCCAACGCTTTCTTGTTCTTCTTCCCCCTCAGAAAAGTCTAGGACATTTCTGCTACGTCCCCTTCTTTCTGGTCTGCATCTGCACCGCCTTCTACGTTGGCTTCTTCCTTCCTGAGACAAAGGGAAAATCCTTCCTGGAAATCTCGGAGGAGTTCAAGAAATGGAATTTCAAAACTCACAATCGTGCGTCTCCTTATAAAGGCCCCAAGGAGATCACATCCACTGAGTTGTAGCAGGAGGTAGAAAGGACAAAGACAGGAGGTGGTGTCTGCAGGAAGTTTAGCACTGTTTATATTCCCTTGTGCGGGCACAAAGAGGAGAGTAGGGTTAATGAGACCATATTAATCCAGTTATATATATTACTACATATAGAGAATAATATATAGGTATGTAGTAATATATAGAACACACATATTTTATGTATATGTGTCTATAATATGTATTACTATGCAGTAATATATAGAATATATTACTCTGGCTACACATTACGTTTACTGCATTTGTTAAACTCCTCCTAAGCCACCCCTTGTTCCTCCTGCCTGCCTGAAATGCTAACACAGGTTTGTCTGTCACTTGCCAGCTGCTGGGGACATTCCCAGTGACTTGCTCCCTCACAAATGCTTTGGCAATTTCTTTTAAAAAGCAGGGCATATGTGACAAGATGGTCCCATTAAAATAATTTCAAACAGGCAAGTCAGGCTGCCAGAGGAGCCCCTGTTGGGGATGATGATCACTCCTAACCAGGACATCGGTAGGAAATATTAAAAACGCTTGGGAGCCTGAATTCTGTTACACTTCATAAACCATCTATGTTCTTCTGCACAGCCTGAGAATTTTCCTACTGCTCAAAAGCCAGATTCAGTGGATTGAAATGAGAAGTGTCTGCCTCTCGCCAATACTGAACATCCAGGCTGCTGTGTAGCTGATTTAGTAGCTGGATTTAGGCACCAATATTTGAAATTTGCTCCCAGACTCTTAGATTTTTAAGAATGTCTTTAAAAAAAAAGTATGAAAATTCCCTCTTCTCACTCTCAAACTAAAAAGTATTTATGGATAAATGTATGTGCCCACTATATGATCCAGAGCGAGCAGCCTAAATTTATTAACCTGTCAGAAAGTCACAGCCTACCAAGATTTTTGCAGGTACAGAGCTGTGCTGTCACAGTCATACCAATGACTATAAACAAGAGATATGTGATATATTTCAACTGATAAATACCAACAAAAGTCTAATAACTTGTAATATTTGTAATAAGTAACATATATCTATATTTGAATCCTTACATAAAGAGTGAGACTGATGCCTTAACTCTAAACAACACCATGCATTGCTTTAGCAAATTTCTTCCACATTATTCCTTCACCCAAACAGTAATTCCTACCTCAGAAATCTTTCTTTCTTTGCCCTAAGTCTGGGCTCCCAAATGCTGAAATTAATATGATTATGCTGTATTTTCAGACACCACATGAAATTCTCAGTACCTAGTCTCAGTGCTCCTGTTGTTTCTGTTAACAAGTGATTTCAAATAAACTCCTACTTGTTGAGCAATATTGAGCAGTTAATTATTTTCAGCTATGAAAAACATGTGACAGAAGGATTAGGAAGAAAAGCTTTTAGTACTTGTTAAGTGGCTTATTATACAACTGACTTTTGGCCATTGTTTGGGAGACTATTCATTCTGGACTGGTTTTCTTCATGGTTTTCTAGTAGTGATCTGGGTCTATTGTCTAAAGCACATGCTCTAGCCCTGCTTGTACGACTCTTACTGACCCTGCTGATGCGTCTGGGAGGGACCAGCACCTCCTGTGCCCTTGTGCTCTGCTAAGGTTGGTGCAGGGAGAGGGCATCGAAAACCTCCAAGGCTTCTGGTCCTCCACCGCCTGCCCCTGTGCAAGTGGGGCTGGAGGAGCAGCCTCCTCCTTCCTCACGGGCAGCAGGACCTTCCAGGGCAATCAGAAGCTGCTGCGACTTCCACTGCTCCTTGCTCCCTTCTCCACCCTGAGCCATTCTGGCCCATGGGAGCAGAGCACGGTGGCAGCAGAGCCGTGCTCATCACTGTTGTTTTACAGATTATCCCAGTTTGGGGTCATTTTCCAGTGACAATCTTTGGCTCTAGATAAGCTGCACAAAACCGATTTGCTGGACCAGAGCTATTGCAGGCTGTGGGGCTAGTACTGAAATGACCCTAAATCAGATTATTTGGTCCACACCACTGCTCTTTGAGTCTTTGACAGGTTTTTAAGGCAATCTTTCCTTTGAAGGCTGCAGTGATGCTGTCTGTTCATCTTCTTTCTCTCCTATCTAAAGTATTCATCAGTTTTCAGTGCTGCACATTTTCACCATTTCATTGTTCTGGGCTGTCTGAGGAGAGCAGGGGTTCGCAGGGACAGCACATTGCCCCCATGTCAAATGAATATTTTGTTTGCTGAGTGCTGCATGGTTTTCAATGTAGCTCCTCATCCCCGCAACTCTGTTGTCCAGTTTTGAATCATTAGCTCATGAGCACCAAGGTACCAAGCGCCCTGAAATTCCAGATATGCAGTTCTGGACACACACAGGTTCCTTCTTTATCTGCCAGCACTGTCTCCTATCTGCAACTGTGGAAAAGGGGACAAAGAGACAAAGCATTTGCTGGTGATTTGTCTCCTTGAAGTGCTTTAAAATGCCTTTCACAATAGTCCCTGGACATCAAATTCCAAGTGCTGTGGCCAGAGTATATTCTAAGTAAACCTGTTTTCCTTATAATGCATAAAACGTAAGCAGTAATGAAACAATCCCAGAGGCATGTGTCACTGCCCAGGTGCCAAAACTGCGTATGTCCTTATGCCAGCAGCTTATTTTAGATGTGCAGATTCAGATTCCGGTAGGACGCTCCCCTCTGCAACATGTTCCCAGTCGTCTTCATAAAACATATTGCAAAACATCCAGGCATGACACTGATCCTTTTAGCCCATGTGGTACAGAAGGGAGCAGAGCTCCTCATCTAATACTGCCTTTCACAGATATTTTCAGACTGCACAACGAAGAGCCAGGCTCCATGGAACTGGGAAGTTTAGGAATACTTGGAGAGGGCAGCGAGGGGCAGATACAGAGAGTAAAACACACGGGCAAAGGGAAAAGGGCTACAGCTGCTTCACTGAGGATCAAAGAGAGGATGGGAGACAGAAGTGAACTGGTGAAGACAAGGCAGTGCAGAAGGGTCAGGATAAGAAGCTGGGTTGAAGGTTGAAGTCCTCCAATGTCCAGAGGTCCCTATCCCGGCCACCTCTGTGGCAGCTCCTGGGGGACATCAGTTTTGTACCTTCCCCAGGTCCCAGGAGGAGGGGGACCCGCTGCAGCTGGCAATACGAAGGCTCCCACCCACGTTCCCGTCATGTTCTGGGGATCAGGCCCTGTCCTGCAGTGCACATGTCCAAAAACATCAATTCCAACTTCCATGACAATGGCCTGAAATCAGGTGCCTTTGAACTGATGAAACAAACAGCAGTTACATTTTAATTGGTCTAACTGGTTACATTTTAATTGAAACTTTTAACAAGTCAGTTAATTGTTATAGAATTAAAAAAAAACCCTTCAAAACATCTTCAAAAACTGAAAAAAAAGTCACTTGTTTAGGTCATTTTTCTTAATCTGTGTTAGGCACCAATAGCTCTTAAAAAGAAGGGTGATTCTCTGACATTCACGCCTCATATTACTGCTTCCTAGTCCCTTACACCAGCTGCACAGCCTGCACGGGCCCCTCTCCCTCCCAGCCCAGCTCACACAACAGCTCAGTCCCCATCTCTCCGCTTAGGATTTCTCTGGACACTGAGGATGCACAGAAAGAGCCTGCCCAACTAGCAAGGACAACCAGTGCCTGTCCCTAAACAACTTGCGTAACTTGTAAATGCCCCTTAACAGCAATACCCTGGCGACTGCTGCATGGAGAGGCTGTTTTGAGCATAACAGATAGATGTAAAGATACAACTTATTTACAATCAGCATCTACATTCTGCTATAAGGACACAGACTTGAGCTTCCAGGCAATGGTTATTACTCTTAAAGTGTTGTCTGACCCCAAAAGTCAAGACCTGAATGCAGACTCAGCTTAGTCAAGTTTCTAAGAGAGTTCCTGAACATCCCAGCTTCTGTAAGGTACAAGTTGTGAAATGTTCTTAATGTGTCATCTGTGGGCTCACATCCACAGAACTTAATAGAGGTCTTCTCAACTTTGAAGAACATTTTCATTTACTGCTCTATTCTACAACTTTTCCAAGAATAATCAGTATATACATTAAATACATTTCTGATTTATATGCAAGGAACGGTTCTCCAGAATGCAGAAGGAAGCCTGTAATAACAATATTTTTCAATTGAAGACCATATCACTATCTCTTGCCTCTGTTATGCTCAGCAATGTGTAGTTTAAGCCATGGGTGCATTTACTGTATCGAGGCTCAAAGTGGAGCCCAGCCCTTTTTCCTTAAATGTGCTGATTACCACCCATGTCTTGGGGAGTCCAAACCAGTATGAGCCAGGCCTTGGACTTCAGCTTCCACGAGTGCCCTTCTACATGTCCTTTACTCATCTCCCGCAGCTCTCACTCTCCCTTGGCTGTTCCCAATAACTTCTCTTCCCTAGTGACCTGGTATGAATGTACAACCAACCAAAATTATCCCCGTTTCATCAGTAACCAACATCATAATGACAAACCAAACAGAGAGAGCTCTGCGACAAACCAATGAGGGCACGAACGCCGAGGGAGAAGGAAATGATGTGTTGAAATATTATCTCGGGCCCCTCTATATATAGAGCGACTTTTTCCAGAGTGTCCCAAGGAAGCGTCATGAAAGACCTAACCTGCACGCTGAGATGCCTGCCTTTCCGTGCACGCCGGTATACATTTCTCTTCTTTTCTCTCCCAAATAGATTTTTTGGCAGTACATATTTTTTTTCTGATATTCTAAAAGACCTGCTGCATAAATTTGATAGACAAAGAAAATCAAGCTGAATGAGATGTCATTAATAATGAGGCCAATCATAAGTGGTCAAATAGTAAGAGGTGTAAGAGAGATATCAATTATTTCAGAGAATTATTTTTAAAAAGCAGTGAAAATGGATTTAAGAGCACTTTTATATTTACTTTCTGATACACTGCAGAGGAAGACAAACCATGGGAGGTCAGAGCAGAGCCAAAAGAAAAAAAAAACAGGCCGCACAATTTGTGAAGTACTGAAAAAAATAAATTAAAACTAGAAACTTTAGAGGTGTTCTGAATAGGATAGTAGCTGAAAGTTGTAAACACTAAGAGACAGAAAACAAGGTTTTCTGTCTAGGGAAATATAGGGAAAGATACACAGAAAGAACAAAACAATGATTTTTTAAAAGAAATTTTAGAATGAATATTAAGCAAAAAAATCAATGATGGCATCACAGACAGAGTAGTACAGGATAGTGCAGACATTGCAATGCAGGGCAAGAATTTTGCTGCAGGTGCAAAACACAGTTTGCGCTTAGAGGGAGGCTTGCTGGAGGCGGGTGTCCTGCAGAGCTGACACCTTTTGTAGCGGGAAGGATAGGGGGTAGCTAACAGGACGGGCTGCAAATCTCATTTTTCCCTAGTGCTTTGCCAAAAAGGAGTTCATCATCATTTACTATACGAATATACCAAACACCCAGTTCATTCAGAGCTGCCTCCTCTGGGGTCGGCAGTGCTACAACACGGGTGAATTTGCCAGTCACTGCTCGGCGCTGGCTTGGACAAGACCCGGTGCAGAGAGAAAAGCGCGGCCGGTGTCACGGCACCGTCGCAGGATGCAGGATCACTGGGACACTCAGCAACAAGCAGGGAGCCCTCGAGGGGCAGGGATGCACTACACATGTCCGGAAGAAGTATATTTGGGGTAAAGCCTCCTGAGAGAGACAGCTCTAAGAAAGGGTGAATGACCTATGAAATCAGGAATGCCCTTCAAACCCCAAATGTTTACCCAGCCTCAGCCAAGTCATAGTGCAAAATACACAGTTAAGTTAGGCAGCAAGTGGGCAAGGAGGAGAAAGGATAAACAGATGGAGAGTTGCACATGATGCTTGCACATTGCACCATGCTCCCAGGCTGGTGACCTGGGATAGCCCAGGTCCCGATGCCCAAAGCCCAAGCCAGAAGCACTCAAATGTGTCACTGGGATCTGAGACAGCTTTGCCTCTCCTTCCCACAACTTTCTCTCTGTCCTGTGCTTTAGCAGCTGCACTTTGTACACTGGCTCCTCAGTCCTGCAGGGAGAGGTGTGTGATGCTGCTCAAGCCGCAAGAGCTCCCACAGGACAACCAGGAGGACAGTTTGGGACCTGCCTGAATACCTTCCTTAGCTCCATTTGTTGTTGTTTCTTTCTGCCAGAAAATGAGCTGCAACCTCTTCCTCCTGGCTCTGGTCCTGGGCATTGGTGGAACTTTCCATTACGGGTTACAGGTGTCCATTATCAACTCTCCTGCCGAGGTAAGCAACTACTCCTCAAATGAGCTCCCAGCATGAATTTCCATGTTTTGCCAATGTCTTCCTCCCTCTCTATGTGCTCAGAAAGCTTCCTGCTGCTGCTCTCACTACTAACTCTTTGTGCTGTCTTCATTCTCAGATTAACTCCTATCACTTTGTGTTTCACTGATTTTTAGCTTCTGTCTACCTAGTGTCACAAAACTGGGAAAGGGGAGAATCTACCAAGTCAGTCCCTTCCCCACTGCTGTGCTATACTGTGGGCAGGACGTTCTCCTCTTTCCCGTGTTGAGGATTCCCTTCATACCAGGTCCTTGGCTACACACTCTTGGGCTGAGTGACTATCTGGAAGGCAAAAAAACGCAGGGGTGGCTGTTGCCCCAATGCTGGGGGCACTGACACCCACAGCAGGACAACCCAGGGAGGGTCATTACAGTGGTGACCTGGTGCCGAGGTCCTGGCGAGCTCATCTTGTGGAAAAGATTGAAAAAAAGATTGAAATTCTGAGAAGAGGTGTTGACTAAATCCACTGGTTTCTGTTTTTCTTTCCAAGTACATCAAAAGTTTCATCCACAAGACCTGGCTGAAAAGATATGGCTCTTCTCCTAGTGAAGATATGATTACCTTGATGTGGTCCTTCATTGTGTCCATCTACAGCATCGGTGGGCTCCTGGGATCCATGTTTGCTGGATACTTCTTAGTCAGATTTGGAAGGTAGGAATAACCATCACATTGCTCTTTCTGCACCCGCAAAAGCAGTGTGAAGTGGTAGTGCCAACAGCCCAGAGCTGCTTCAGGTCAAAGATGAAGAAATAGAATAGTGAAGACTGCCAAAGATCAGAATGAAAATCAGGCCCTGACCCTTGTAAATTCCAAAGGGAAGACAGTCCAGAGAAATCATTGTCAGATTGCGTGCATTTCTAAGCAAATTTCAGATATCAGTTCACTGCAGTGCAGTTAGCAGCTCCAGCAGAGTACACGCAAGGGTACCAGAGGCAGAGAAAGCTCCAAGGAGCTTTTCAGCCCACAGCAGACATCCCCATTCCCACTCCCCCTCTGCTTCACTGTGGCTGAACCCGAAATCTGGTGCAAAGGCTTTAAGCACAGTACAATCCATGCCCTTCTGTAGCACTGAGTGCTTTTTGCTCGCAGGAAGAAGGCGATGCTGCTCACCAACATCCCCGCGCTGCTCAGCTCGGCGCTGATGGGGCTCAGCAGGCTGTGTGGCTCCTTCGAGATGCTCATCATTGGCAGGATGGTTTCTGGAGTGACTGCAGGCCTAGCTCTGAACATCCACGTGCCGTACGC
Source organism: Crypturellus tataupa (assembly GCA_034781795.1). Lineage (NCBI taxonomy): Eukaryota > Metazoa > Chordata > Aves > Tinamiformes > Tinamidae > Crypturellus > Crypturellus tataupa. Next base: position 2,814,417 of record JAWLRI010000709.1, on the reverse strand, counting down.
TGGCGAATGTTCCCCTCAGAGGCTGCGCGGGGCCATTGCCATAACAGCTTCCACTGCCATCGCCATTGGGAAGTTTGTAGGATTTGCCCTGGGTCTCAGGTAAGGCTTCGTACTAAACACAGGCATATCTCAAGGTACAGGCAACTGCAAGCTTTTTTAGACGTGTTTAAAGTGTTTGCAGTGTCTCCTAGGCACCCAGGCTGAATCAGCTATATCTAAATTCTTGGCTTAGCTAATTGAGAGACAGAAATTACATCAGACCTTTAATCCCAAAGACCTATATTGCTTCCCATCAAAGGGAGAACAAAATGGAGATTAAAATCTTTTCATTAGATTTGGTGGGTTTGAAACAAAACCGGCATTTGAGAACTGAGCTTTACTTTTTACAAGAAATGGAGAATGTCCATGATTTATCCTTCTTTTTCTTTTTTTTTCTTCTTTTTAATACACACAAATCAGCACACGCACTCATGAGACACACAGGTAAATACACAACCATATGATGGATTCCTTCCCCTCAGCACATGCTCCTTCTGCCTGCCCAAAGATCCCGCACCCCACGGTCCCTTCTTTTCCCAGGGGACATTTCATTCCTGTCACAGCCAACGTAAAGTTGCAACACGCAGCAGCTGCTGTTCAGGTCAGTGGACACCGAGCTGCCAACCCCTGGATCCCGTCCTCGCTGTAACTGGAGAAGTCCTGGATCAGGAGCAGGGAGATATCAGCCACTTCGGGTTCTTTCTTTAGCCCGTGTGTCATGACTCTTGCTGTTCTCTGTTGGGCTCTCAGCTGTTACTGCAGGATGCAATTAGGCTGCTCCATTAGAGAGCTCTGCACTCCTCACTGAGCAACAGGGGAACATGGTGGGACCCCTGCGTAACTGCTGTGCTGCCAGCAGCAGCACTCGACTCGCTTTATCCTCCCTTTGGGATTTTTGATTTCTCGGGCTGAGAAATGCCGGGCACTTGTAGGCGGCAGCTGCCAGATCACGCAGCAGGGCTGAGGGACCCCTCTGTTTGCATGTCCTCGAGTGGCCAGAGCTCACGGTTTCTCAGCTTCTCCCGCCTGCTGCTCTCGTTTCAGAGAAGCCCTCGGAGTTGACGCTCTCTGGCCTGTTCTCATGGCAGCCAACGCGCTCCCTGCCCTCATCCAGCTTCTCACGCTGCCGTTCTTCCCAGACTCCCCCCGCTACCTGCTCATTGACAAGAAGGACAAAGAGGGATGTATCAAAGGTAAGGAATGGGCCACATAGCACTCATTTGAGCAGAAATTTGCCAGAAACTGGAAAATACTGTAACAAAGTCCCGCATAAGCCCTGCATAAGCAAGAGATGTGCAGGTGGGAAATCCTGGCCTTTCAGCTTGAAAGCACCTTCAGCTTTGCCTGGAGAAGGTCTCTCCTGCTGCAGTACTCACGTTCCCTCCGCACTAGTTATTTCTCTTGCCTTCTGCCAGAATCGTCCAGGGCACATGACCACACGGAGCTCGTATCTCCTCAATGGAGACCGGATACAGTATATTCTGGCTGTAAGAAAGAGATGCTCTTGTGGTCATGCCCTATCACCACAAGGAGCTATGGCCACTGGTAATGCTGCAGTTAAGATTTATGGATAAAAATTGATAGAAATGAACTGGTCTACATTGAACAGGGTCTACACTGCAGCCTATGTCGAACCTCTGCGGGGGTTCACACAAGGAAAGAGTCTGAAGCTGAAATGAGAAACACTCCTCCAGGCAGAACATTGTCCTCCGAGCTAGTGTCTGGCTGTCGCGCTGGGACTAAGGATCATCTCTTTTTCTGTCTCTTCTCCAGCTGTGAAGCAGCTCTGGGGAGACGGTGACCACACAGCAGAGATAGACGACATGATGGCAGAGCAAAAAGCCATCAATGGGGAGAAGGCTAAGAGCGTCTGTGATCTTTTCCGAGACAGAGCTGTCCGCTGGCAGGTCATCACTCTCTTCCTCGTCTCCTCGTGCATGCAGCTAATTGGAGTCAACGTGGTAGGTGCACAGCTTCTCTCTGCCTTCTAGACTCGTGCAGCTTCTTGGCAGAAAGCAAGTCCCGCTGTCTCTGTAAAGAAGAGTGTAGCCTCCTTGGAGCCACTGAATTACAAAAGGCAGAGATGGAAATGAGCTGGTATTTCAGCACAAACTGAGTCTGGTTTGCTGGGTGCAGAGACACATTGTTTCTATACTCTCCTCCTGTTCTGGTCTCTTAAAATATTCTCTAGCTTTGCATTTTTCTCAGCTTACAATGCTTGGTCTGGAGAGAATTAAAACCTCCCAGGAATGCTTTTCACAGTTACTCTCTAATATACTTTTTCTCTAGGAAAAAAAAATCCACATATGTCTATATTAGAATAGTTATTGTATAAAATGGGCTTATACAAAAAGCATTAAAATTTCAAATTCCAAATATATTTTGCCAATTCAGAAATATATGAAGATTTATAAAACTCCTTTTTATCTCTATTAGTGCAGCAGTATTATGTCAAGAAGAACAGGCAGAAATTTAGCATATTCCCACCTTATGCTTTAGGTACTTACACCTGGAAAAATTACGACCATCAAAACACTGGAGGATGTTAAAGTTTTTAAGAGTATTGCTTAGTGAGTGCTGTCTTATCTCTGCATGCTTCTTATCCTGAACAAGGGCATATATGGGCTTAATGAAGGCACTGTGGATAGTTACTGGAACCGAGGAGAAACTTTTCTCATTTGTTAAGGTCTCAGTAGCTATTTTCTGGCAACGAAGGGCAAAGCTACTGCGAAAGCTGGTGTAAACATGACCACTGGGGTGCAACCTTCACACACTTCTGTTCTTTCCAGGTTTACTTTTATGCGTACAATGTCTTCGTAACGGCTGGAATCCCCCCTGCGCAAACCCGCTACGTCTCCCTGGGAGTTGGGATCACCGAGATCTTCACCACTGTTCTCTGCGTAAGTGACTTTTCAGCAGTGCTGCTTTCAGCCGTAATGCATCTTCCATTTCAACTTTGCATGTTGCACGTTCCATTTCAACCCTTACAATCAAGCTTCAGGAATCAAACTTGCACAACAGCATCACAGCACTTCTCACACTAAAATGTCTCCATACACTTTGCAAACATGAGCACTTGTATGCAGTTGATAGAACAGGAGAGCTTTTCCCCTAAAGTCATGCAGCAAATTGGCAGCCTGCGACCCCCTTGGCAGCCCCATCCCTTTCTGTGTGGTCTGCTGGGCTGCAGGGGTCATGGCAATGAGGAGCGCAGGCCCTTCCACCCCGCTGGCTGCGCTCGCCCTGGGCTCCTCACTGTCCCTTGCCCGTCTTATACCCTTCTCCCCGGGCAGTGCTCCTGCTGCCCTGCACGGCCTGGGCTCCCTGCAGCTCCTGGCCCTACTCAGCCCCCTGGATACTCTACTGTCCCCTCCAGCACTGCCCCTGTCCCCAGCTCCCTTGAGAGCCCTCTGGTGATGGCCACTATGGGAGCAGCTCGGGAGCATCTTTCCAGCCTGTCCTGGGGCTCACAAGATGCCCTCTTGGTTTCAGGGTTTCCTAATCGAACGTGCGGGGAGGAAGGTGCTGCTGTGGAAGAGCTACACGGTGATGTCCTTGGCGTTGGGGCTCCTCACTGTCACGCTTTCACTGCAGGTAAGACTTGTGCTCACTTGTGCATGTGAGCCGAGTACCACATCTTCAAGTTTGCTTCTATGGCAGATACCACTTCTAATCCCCCCTCCCCAAATCACCTTTTAGCTGGAGCAGAAGTTTTATTTTTCTAACTCTCTCATTTTTCTACTGAGAGGGGCTGCTCCCAGCCCATACACACACAGACTAAAGCCAGAAGAGATATAATCTCCTTGGGAAGTTTTTGGAGATAGGTGGTACACATGCATGTTTAGCATTTAAACGTTTAGCACTGCTGAAGACTGACCCTGTTTCTAATCAAACTGTATGAAAAAGGTTCTAATTTCTGATTTTATTTGCTTGTGATTTCCCACCATAGGACTCCTTCTCCTGGGTACCCTACTGCTCTGTTGCACTCATCTTTACCTTCATCATGAGCTTTGGCATTGTAGGTAGGTATTTCACACTGGAACAGTTTCCTATATCCCTTCCTCCCCCACAGCAGCTTTTAGGAATGATCCCAAGCACAGCTGTTCCACAGTCAGTGCAAATCCACACTCCTGTGTCAGTGTGGGGCAAATTTTCCTATTCTAGACTACCCCAGACCATGGTAGGAGGTGAAACTCCACACACATTCCTACCCGCCTTCATCCCTTGAAACCAAGCACCACCTCAAACATTCCTGGCGCAGCTAAAACCGTCAGCTTCCATAGAAATAAAACATTCAGATATAGAAGCTTCTTTCAAAATTTCTAAATTTTCCCTTTTTTTCTCCTTTTTTTCAGCTGGGGTGATATGCCCCTTGCCCACAGAACTATTTATTCAGTCATACAGACCAGCTGCTTATGTTTTAAGTGGTGCCACGAACTGGATCCAACTCTTCTTCCTTGGACTTGTGTTCCCTTTTATTGTGGTAAGCCAAGCAGGCTGTTTTGTTTCAGTTCGGGGAGGAACAAAGTCCCATCTTGACCCCTGAACCTGCCACTTTCCCTGTTTCAGCACTTCATGTGAAGGACTGAGCCCAAATTAATTGCATTCAGTTCTGATGTTTTCATTTCTCTTTCTAACTATCTAGATATCTAGCCAAAATCTAGAGAAAAAAAAAAAAAAAAAAAAAAAAAACCACAAAATGCCACTAACTCTGCCCAGTTGGAGATTGACTAGAAACACAGAAGGGCTGACTCAGGCATCAGAAGTCATCTGAGTCATCTGAGCCTCATGAGAGGCTCCTTTCTTTTCCCTCCCTGCATCATCTTTGGGATTAATGTAGAAAATGGACAAGTTTGTGCTCTTCCAGACACCTCATCCACTGCTAGGAAGCAGAAGGGAAGCTGAAGCCCTTGCAGTTGGGGGACTGTGCACAGGGGAGCAGGGTTAACGCTCTACATCCCCTCCCCATCCCAGCCCTGACTGCGGAGGACGGAGCAGAGGGGAGAGCACCAGAAATGCAACTCGGAATTCCCCGGATAGCTAAGCACTCACACGCAGTGTCTGCTGAGCACGCAGCTTTCCTGACTACAACAGGAAAGGAGAATTAGTCCAGGTTAACACCGAGTGCCATTCCCCAGGTGGTAGCAAGCAGGATTTGCATCAGCTGAGTCTCTGGCCAGATTTTTCAGTAAATACAAAACCAGGAACTCCATAGCACAGAAGGAGAAAGAAACACTATACAATTGATATGAAACATTTTTTCTTTCTATTTCTTCTCCTGTAGGAAGGTCTTGGTAGCTTCTGCTTCATCATTTTCTTTGCATACTGCCTGTCCATGGCCGTCTTTGTCTACCTGGTGATGCCGGAGACCAAAGGCAAGACCATGCTGCAGATCATGGAGGATTTCAACCGCCTGAACTACCGCGGGAAGAGGAGGCCACCGGCCCTATGGCAGAACGACAGCTCTGTGACGGTCGCCACAAGACTTTAATAAGGAACTCTCTGTTCTTGGACTCCTACGTTTCTCTTTCCTTAAGATAGCGCCCAGAAGCCTCATTAAGCAAAAGAGATTCTGTTGGCCAACACATTGAAATATATATTTCAAAATATTGACTACTATGCAGGGCACAGAACGAGCTTGGGATCTCTCTCCAATTTCTGAAATTTGAGCCAAGTGAAATCTCTTGCAGAAAGAAAAAGATACACAGTGTACAAAGAAACAAGATGTTTATCAGGCCCTGCAACTTAGCAGCTGCTTGGATTGAAACACAGGACCTGCTGTTGTTAGCACCAGGACGAAGACGACGAGTACTGTGCCTGTCAGCAGGCATGACCACTAGGCAGTATTTCCCCCTCTCCCAACTAAACCTGTGGGCAAGCACGTGGTATTGGGGCAAGCAGGAATTTCTTGGGCTGCTTGTGATCAGATTTCTGCGAGCTGCAGTGTGGTCTTATCAAGCTGGTGCCATTCGTCTTTCTTTGGATGGAAGCCATTGCTACATCTGAAGAAAATGGTGTAAAGGAGGCAGAAAGACTTGTTAGAAAGGGGACGCACAAAGGAGACACTGTGACAGAGAAGCCTCCAAGCACAACCTGCTGCTTCTAGCCAGGCCCCTTGCTTGGTAACCAGGCACCTTGCCCAGATTTTTGAGATTCTGCCATTCGGTTCAGCAGGGCCATGCCAGCCGCGGAAGCAGGCGCAGCTGTGGCAACTGCAGAGCAAGAGGGGAGCTGCAGGAAGGCATGACTGGGCCAATCCACAGTGGGCAGTTTTTCCTTCATCATTGACATGACTATTTAACAGGTCTCCCACTATTTCCTCTTTGATGTGGGACACAAGGAACTCTGGATTTCTGTGGGGTTGGTTCCCAGGACCTGCTGGTACTGATGAGACCAAAAAAACTTGGGCCTCTCCTGAGGAACCCAGTCTGAATGGCTGAGTGTTTGCTGTCCCTCCAGTTCTCCAAATACTCCATGTATTTTGCCTTTTTTTGTCTACATTGCTCTACAGTGTGACACACTCTTGTTTGTCACACTTTGCAATTTGCTGAAAAGAACTAAAAAAGCAGTGACTAGAAAAACACCTCTCAGTGATGATGCCTGGATTGAAGAGCCAGGGATGCAGAAAACCCCACTTACTGGGAGTGCATTGTCCAGGCCAAGGAATCCTGCACTTGTCTTGTTCTGGAAATGGGACCTCAGCAACAAACCACTGTAGATGCTGCACATCGCAATAAAATTGGAGAAAAAGATGGGAATGTTGAGTGGCAGTTTCTTTGGCAGCCTCAGGGCTCCTTTTGTTTTATCTTTACAGCATCCTCTAACGATACTCGTAGCAGTGCCAAGAGAGGCAATTCAAGGCTGGAGACCACGGCTTGCATAGCACGCAGCAAGAACTAACATATATTATTTTCCCTATTAAAAAAAACACAGGACAGGAGAGGGGTGGGGAAAGGGAAAGAAGAGAAAAACCATGTAACGTACTTTGGAAAGAAAGGATTAATTAAGGCTTTCTTTATTAAGACAGCCTTTGCTAGGAACCTCACTGGCTCCTAGTGATGAATTTTTGAAAGTCCTAAAATACACCAAAAAGCTAAAAAGGTTTCCTAGGAGAGATCAGTGCCTGTCTCTCTGATCCAGTGTCATTCCTTGTTGGCTCCCATGAAATGATGCACCAGTTTTTACGCTGACTCACATCCTTATCCCTGTGTTTCTGCAGTGTGGTCTTGTCGAGCACGCTTGACTTCTTGCCTGCTTCCCCCCTACCAGTAAATATTGCCTGGAAGTGGGGAAGCATTATAAATCATTAACATTGCCACAAACTAGAATGGATTTGGAATACCAAGTTAAATAAGGACCTGTGAATCTGCAGTATCCATTTGTTGGCCTGGATTATACAAGCGCAATCCATGGCAGCTTTGAAAATTTAACCCCTCAACGCTGAGGGCATCAGGGGAGCTACGTATTGGGTCTGGAATGAGCACATTTTTTGGCAGTGTTCAGGAAAATAGATGAGAATTCTACCAAGCACTTCAGCTCTTGAGTGCCATCACTGGAGCCTGGGGACACAAGTGAAAGAACAATCGCACGCTCACCCTGTTGTTATATTTTTGTCTGCAACAGCCTAGATCTGGGATACTCTGGTGGACAGAGCTCTGGCCTGATGCTGCCCAGCTGTACCTGCCAGATGAGATCTGCATTCCCAAGAGGGGCCTGGGGACAGCAGCACAGTCTGCCTGAGTTCGTTCCCATTACAGCAACATCTGTATATGAGGGGAAGGCCAATGTTGAAGCAATTAGAGACTGGGAGGCAGATTTTGTAAGAAGCAAGAGGAAATCTAAATAAGGAGAGGGCTTTTTGTAGTAGTATAGACAGAGAAATGTGGATTTGGAGCTGTTTTAGAAGAAGATAGAATATTTGAGGAGATGTGCTGAGAGAGGAAGGAATGAAATATGTCACTACAAATAACAGGGAGCTGATGAGAATTTTAGCGAGGATGAAAATACAACAGGTGGAAAGGAGAAAAAATCAGCTTTAGTTATTTTACTGTCTCGGTATGCAATGAGATAGCGAGGCAAGGAATGTGGAGAGTGAAGGTTACTGGGACAGGAGAAAGGTCAAGGTGTGACTCATCGGGCTGCCTCCAGGCCAGCAGGGACACAGCTCAGGGGACGGCATCTTGTTGGCCTCACAGCGACCGTCACGGGAGAAGCAGCAGGAAGGGGCCAGCCCGTGTCCCGATCCCTGCCAGCAGCTCGGAGCCAAGCTCCTCACTCCAGGGCTGTAGCCCCTCTTTCTCATCTCCCCCGCTGGAACTAAGCCCCAACAGCTAAATATTGGCAATACAGAGTGAAGCACCTTGTATCTAATGCAGTACAGAACGTTATATGGTAAAAACATTTCTAAGAAAGTAAATATTTGAAATATAGGAGCTGAAAGGAAGTAAGAGTTAACGTACACCCTCTGCGCCTCATCAGGCCTTTGGTTGATTCAAAATCAATTTTTAAGGATGAGGGAATTCAAAATGAAGCCTCAAACCAGGAGAGAATGAGTTCTGCCCTGGCACACCCTAGACCATCGCCAGGGACAAACGGGTAACAGGGAGGCTCCTCGGCAGTGCGGTGAACAGGGTGACCCTCTACAGGAACTGAGTGTTGCCAGGTCTAAGGCTCTCCCCAGGCCAACTGCTCATGTTCTGCAATTTGGGAAAATGATAAATCATTCCAAGCAACGTGCAAATCTTGTAGCATGAAAATCAATAAGCAATAAAGCTCAGCTACTAGACTAACTTTGTAGTGGGCTGGACAGGACAAAAACATCTGCTGCCCAAGATGTGTGTCAGGCAAAAAAGGAGCCCGCTTCCCCTATAGAAAGATGATAGTATCATCTGACTGTCCACTCCCGCTTCCCAGGGCGGGAAGGGACAGCACAGGGTTTCTCCATGGACCTCTTCTAAAAAAAGATTGCCAGTCTGTTATAAGCTTGAACACCCAAGGCACTCCGTCAGTCAGGCAAAGGAACCTTGCAGCAACGTCCCATTGCTTATCTGAGCATCCAAATACATCCCTGTAACAGGAAAACGAATTCATTTAGGCACTGCAAATAAGTGGGAGCCTCCAGAGGCACAAAGGATAAACATTTACTTACAGTGTAATAGCTTGGCAGATCTGGGCCTTAAAATAATTAAACCGTCAAGAAAAATCCCTGGCCACTGCAGGGCAAAGCCATGATTCACTAAAACCCAAATAGTTAAAATTTAACCTCTGTGCTACAATCCCAGCTGCTTATAATCAAAGCTTAGAAAACTGATCACTCACCTGACAGACTTGACAAGAGCTCCCAGAGCAGGCAGGTTTTCAAGAGGAAATGGCAGGTTTCCTCTCAGACCTGGTGAGTATCCAGCTTCTGCTTTCTAGCCCTAGTCACTGATAGCAGCACAGGGCACTTGGCCCTCTTTAAAGACTGCAGCGAGGGAAGCAATCTTTGCTTTTATCATAAATGGACAAGAGAGCAGCTGCTGGGGACAACACTCATCCAGCAGTAAGAGGGATGAGAAGGGAGCCTAGCCCAGTGTGGAGACCAACCCACAGGGAGGGAGAACAGGAGAGCTGGGTGTGATGAGATGCTGCTCCATCAGCCTGGAAGGACCCAGGAAACAGTCAGAAGTAGGAAAGAGTGGAGGAAGTTTAAGAGTGGACCTGGGAAACCAAGGGAGAAAAGGCATTTTGATCAGGACAGGGAATAATAGCATGAGAAAGACAAAAAATCCCATCCTACCACACTACATTCGCAAGAAAACTCTTCTCTTTAGAGTGTGACGTGATGAAATGCCTGAAAATCTACGTGCTTGTGAAGGGTGCTCTGAACTTCAGTGTATGTTATGGGAGCACAGCTGGTTTCACTTCTAAGTAGGGGTCATTCAAGCGCAGGATTTGAATATACCATTTCTCATGGGGTTAATAAAAGTGAGACTAAAAATGATATTTTTAAGAGGACAGATGATTTCTCTGTGAAAACTGGTGAACAGAGTCACTGAAGAGGTAAGGTTGAAAGTAAAAAGGGAAGTAATAGGTTCTTATTAGCACAAAAGCAAACACAAATTATTTGAAAAGGGATTTTGTATTTTTTAACTTCTGTGGGAAAACAGAACTAGACCCTGGATCCTTCCAGTCTGTCAATAGTGAGAAAAACACAAAAGAAATATATAGCTCTATATCTCTGCCATTTCCCAGCAATTTTATTTATTGAAGAATTCAAGAAGGGGTTTTGTATTGTAAAGGCTTCTTAACCACAGAAGTGCAAGGACACAAACTCTCATGAACTTAACCTCTTTCTGATGAACCCCTGTGAACTGATAGGATGTGTTTCATCATCTTTGGCAGGTTCAATACCGTAAGCTACTACCGATGATTTTGGTGCTAGGAATTGGAGGAACCCACCTAACAGGTTTTCAAATGTCTGTGATTAATTATGCTTCCCCGGTAAGTGGAGTCTTCATGAAATCATATTTATAACTGCTGTTCATGGGGCTAGGCCTAACACTCTGAGGATGCTCTAGAAAACCTGGCGGGTGTTGCTCTGTGAGTTTATTCCCAGATCTTTCCAATTCCACACTATCCAGTGTCAAAGGGAGTCTGGATGAGCATTACGAGCTGTACTCCAAAGGCAACATTCCCACAGATTATCAGAAAGGCTGAGAAAACCAACAAACCACCCAACAAAGCCCCACCAACACCCACCGACACAGCACCCCTGCTGAGACTTAGAGCAGAATGTTCTTTAAAATAAGTTCTTTTCTAAAACATCTCTAACATGTTTCATTAGAGAGGCAGGTATTGTTAAGCGTGGCAATGTGTGAAAGCAACAAACTGAAGCCCAGTCCGTAAAGACTATGCCATGGAGAAAAAGGTTAGACTGAGACTCAACCTCAGTCAGCCTCAGTTCAGCCTTTCCTCTCTTTATCGCTCCAACTCACACTCAAAAACTTCACAAGAAGTGGTAAAAGATCCTAACATTTTGGTGTGAGAAAGCCAGGATTCAACATATTAAACATTCCAAGTAATTTTTTCAAGAGTTTCTTTTGCTGTTTAAACTGTATGAGATGAAGTTTGATGGCCTAATCTTAGCTTTGCCTGTCTCCACATAAAAGAAAATCTCTACTTTGAAATAATGCATTCATTCCACTAAATTAATACTACATCTTGTCCAGAATGAGGTACAAGGGCAGGTACAATGTTGTGATCCCTGTTTCCACTAGCAGTACATTTAATTGTACATGGTACTAATGAAAGTGGCCGTCGTACTCAGCATCATCGCTTCAGTGCAGTATATGCAACAGCTTCCCCTCCTGGGCAGACTCCATTGCTCACCATCCTAGAGACCAGGAGTTGCTCAAAACTTATCTGTTGACACATTAACTGCTAATAAGTCACATTTTGTGGAATTTGTGGCTAATATCAATCCTAATTTGCTAACAAGATTCCCACAGCTGTACTTTCAGTAATGACTATTGTTCCCAATTTTTGTTGTAAACATAATAACTGCTGTGAGAGTGCCCCAGAGTAACTGAAAATCTCCTTTTCTGCCCCAGTATGTTCAGAAGTTTATCAATGAAACCTGGCTGGAGAGATACGGCTCCGTGCTGCACCAGGAGACACTCACGTTGCTGTGGTCCTTGATTGTGTCCATGTACTGCGTGGGTGGCATGATAGGGTGTCTGTGTAGTGGGTACCTGACTGTAAAATATGGCAAGTAAGTACATTTCCCCACAGCTCATTACCAAGGATGAAACAAGGAAGGCAATTAAATCAGTATAATTCATCTAAAACAATAGATGTGGCAATTCCCATTGCCATCTCTCTATACAGAACTAAGTCTACTCAGTGTAACTGAGTAGGTGTTTAACTACACCCAGGTCCATAAGAGAGACGAGAATCTGCACATTTCTGATTCCCTCTTCTAATGCCACCCTGCTTCTCTGTTTTTGCTGCACTTCTGGTAAAGAACCAATCTCTGAAGTTTCTCTATTAGGCCATAGCGCAGCACTGCAGCAGTGCAGAAGAGTTCTGCAAGTTTAGTCCTCCATGAGGACAGCCAAAGTTTCAGCAAAGTCGAGCACACGGTGCGTTCACATGGGCTAGTAGGGAAAAGAGGAGTCGAGCTCTCACCTTTCCACTCTCCTGGAAAGACATCCTGCCTTTTCATAATCCGAAAAGGTTGCTCTATAAGCAGTGAATTTAAACATGGCCATGGCTTGGCCTCTAATTCCAGAGGAAAACAGGCAGACATTAGTTTGACATGAAAAATTGTCTCTAAAGATGAAAATTAGTTAGAGATGAAAAATCCGAAACATACCTATATGTTGTTTTCTCTTGCAGGAAAAAATGTCTGCTGTGCAATGATCTGGTGCTCATAGTAGCCACACTGCACACTGGTTTCAGTAGGAGAGCCAAATCTTTTGAGATGATCCTGATCGGGCGCTTCCTCGAGGGCCTCTGTGCTGGTAGGACTCCCTGCTACTCCCTGGTAATGTGACTTTGGGGTGGATACAGAAATCTTCCTGCTGGGAGGAGGCACAGTAACCCCATGGAGCAAGAAACAGATTAGGAAAAGGTAAGATCATGCCTCACTTTGAGACAACTGGCCACAGAAATCCATGGTGTAGTTGTCCCCTGGGCAGGGACAGTGTAATAATGAGCCACCCTTTGCCTTCACTAGCTCTTGCTGAGAGAGGTATTTGGTGAGCCAGCTAAACATACTGTTTGCAGTAAGAGATCATCTTTCAGTGTCCTTCTTTTGGAGAATACACAGCGCACAGTTCAGAGGAAACAGGAGCAAACTACCTTTGGCTGAATGTGAAATGAGGAGCGGATCCTATCCCTCGCTTTCTACAGCTTAATGCTCTCCTGTGTCTTCTCTTTCAAGGAGTTCATATGAACGCCCATGTGCAGTACGCAGGAGAGATCTCACCTAAGAAGTTGCGTGGATTTGTAAACGTGACCTCCTCTGTGTTTCTTGCACTAGGAAAAACTGTAGCAAGAATTCTTGGATTGCGGTACTTACACTGCTCCTTCTCACCCTATTTTCTATAGAGTTGTCTTCCTTACACTTCTGTGAGGAAAGTGCTGTCCTCCCCATCCTAGAGGTGGAGCAAGGAGACAGACACACGCTCAGGGTAGGATTTTACTTTGCTTTTCCCCATCTGACAAAAAGGAAAGCCAAGTTTCTGTTGCCACAGAATGTCTGTTGATAGACACAGAAGGGATGAATCCACCTTCGGAGGTGCCTGTCTCTCTTTTGAAGCCAATAATTCTATATAAACATTCTTAGTAAGCATTTGGGATCTGCTATTGATAATAATTTCTTGATTGCCTCATGCAGAATTGCCTTGTTGATTTGCAGAGCTGCTGTGGGACTATTCAAACTCCACTGATTTTTAAAATGTTCAAATTATGAAAAAAAAATCTCAGTTACGCAGTAGAACTAGGGTATTGGCCTATTTTCTCTCCCTAGTTATAAAACTTTCTATTTCAGTTTATCTTCTCCAGGTCTCTCTCTCTCTCTCTGTTTCTATTTAGCTAGTCCAGAATCCATAAAATTCCTTAAACTAGTTATAGAATATAATTGTATTGGACTATAAATAAACTCTTACGAACTTTCTGTAGAGATCTATTAGGAACTGAAGAGTTGTGGAACGTGCTCTTGTCCTTCTCCGGGCTGGTGGCATTGATTCAGCTGCTCTTTTTGCCATTCTTTCCCGAGTCCCCTCCCTATCTTCTGTTGCAAAAAGGAGACAAGAAGGGTTGCTTGAAAGGTAAACTAAAGTTTTAAATGCTTGATTTGTTATACTCAACTCTTCGGAGTTTGAACTTAATAGAAGGAATTATGGTTTGTGGTCAGCTTAACTTTTCTTGATAATGACATGATTAAAGATCTGTAAAGACTGTAACATAGAATAATGTTACTCCAGACAAGGAGGAGTTATCAGAAATATTCAATGCTATAGCAAGTAGGTGATAAAGCAAGTTGCAAGCTGTTTTCCAGGGCAGTCTCTGCATGTCCCAGCAAGTGACATTCTAGTTCTTTCCTCAGTGACTGATGCATCAAAGCATGGACTAAATTGCAAATGATTAATAAGCCATTAAAAGCTGGAAAACAAGCAACTAGGAGTGAATCAGATTCTAGAGCAGTATGTTTCATTGTGTCTCTTCCGCAGCCATGAAGCAACTCTGGGGAGAAGGGAATTATCACACCGAGTTTGATGACATGTTGAAGGAAAGAGCTGCAACTAAAGGCACCAAAATCATGAACGTCCTAGAGGTGCTGAAAGACCCATCCGTGCGTCAGCAGCTGAGCATCATGCTCCTCCTTTTACTGAGTCTGCAGCTCTGTGGCTTGAGTGCAGTTGAGTACACCTCATTTCCACGCTTACATCTACTTAGATCTAGTAACCAAAGGGCCGTAATTCAGCACTGTGCTCTGTTAGGACATGGAAATGGTTCCCACTCCATCACAGGCTTTTGGAATGAGCAGCTTTTCCTTATTTTCTGTAAAAAGGCTACAGAATTAGCTGTTGGGATAACTGTACATTAGTAGCAGCTACTGATGAGGTATAGTTTTCTTCTCTCCTGTCTTATCCTTTTCCTTTTTCTCTTCGTCATAACTAGTTCTGTCAGATCCTACTGGCAATATGTTCCTTTCAACTCCTCTTTTCTGCTAAATTTTCTAGACTCATTTTGTCATCCCCATTAACCTTTCAGCTCTTCACATCTTGAGCCATTATATCACCTCCACAAGTTCTAAGTGATGTTGGATGAACACAATCATATCTATGCACCAGGCTTCTGTTTTACAATGTCTCTAAAATGTCTCATTTTTCCCAGATCACCTTTTACACCTCTGAAATTTTCCAGACGGCCAACCTTCAGGAAAGCATAATCCCGTATGTATCTCTAGGTGTTGGGATCTCTGAACTCTTCTCCATCACCTTCTGTGTAAGTCAGACCGTGCTGGGGCTTTAAGAGTTAAAGTAAATGTGATTTCAGTTGTTCCTTCTTAAAATAAATGAATATTCTCTATGTGAACCAAAGAGTATTTTCTTACAGACTGGACCAGTCTGTAAAGCATTTTTTACTGTTTTGATTTACTATTTCAAAATTCATCCTATCTTCTACAGTTTCATTCTCCACCATTTCTTACAAGAACTTCTCTCATTTATGCAGCTATAAATTCATTGTCATTCATATACATATACATAAATATGTAAATATACCTGTGTATTGTTCATAAACATACACATATATATATACAAATATATATATATGTATATATATTTGTGCATATGTGTATATATCCTATATGTATATATGAATGGACTTATAACACGCTTCTGTTGATCACAATGTTTATGAACAAGTAGCTGCAATGCTTGGGGAATAATGTACTTAACATTAGAAGTTGATTGCAAGGAGCTCCACAGGTAGCTGATTTGAGACCAATGCTTTAACTGTGTTCTCTAAAGTAAAAAGAACTGCAGAAGAGCCTGATCTGTTGGAAGGCTGATGGCTGGACTTCCCCGTGCTCCCAGTAATATGCCAGTATTTTCTACTCCTCAGAGCTCCATTATCGATCGTTTTGGACGTCGGATTCTCCTTTGGGGTGGTTATTTGCTGATGGCACTGATATTGGTGTTCTTGGAAATAAGTCTTCTACTGAGTGTAAGCAAATACCTCTCTTGGGGTGCCCAGTATCATGGGTGCTTGTTCGGTTCAACAGAATGTCAGCCTCAGCTTTGACCTCCTGCAACCGCAGGACTCAATGTCTGGTGAATACAAACTCACAGCCCCTTCTGCAAAGCCTTTTTCCTTTCTTTGCCCATCCTGCACTTTATCTTTCCTAGTCAGGTTTTTAAACAGTCAGGGAAAAATATTTTGCAAAACCATTGGTCTGGCACAGTCTTCCTCCAGCTCCCTGACTTCTTCAAACCACACCTGCATCTTGATTCCCTGTCCTTAATATCTCCAGATGGGCATCCCTGCCGTCCTATTTCCCGTTGGCCATCCCATACCTCCTCCAGAGGGAACTGTGCGCATTGCACTTCCCACAGCCCCCAATTTCCTCCCTGTCCCAGACCTTGACACGAGGCTGCACCCCACAGCCCACCTCACAGTCTCCATAGAGCCCTGACTCACTTGGCACTGCAATCCTTTTCTCAGCCCATAAACTTCTAAATTCTCTCTGTTCCTCAGATGTTTTCTGATTAATGAGTTCTAAACTTCTCTCTGAAGTTGTATAACTGAATAATATAATTAGGTTAAATCAGAATCAGTTTTCACCGCACCATAATTAGCCTGGAGTTTGTTACTTGTCTACCAGACCCAGCTATGGTATCGTCATGTATCACCATCAAATTAATTATCATTCTCTTCCCTCCTTTTGTCTTTCTCTAGGATCAGTTCTTTTGGATGCGTTACTGCAGTGTTATCCTCATCTTCTTATTCATCATTGCCTATGGAATAGGACCAGGCAAGTAAAAAACATAAGCAGCAACAGGAAACCTTTGGATCATTCAGGATAAGCACAGGCTGTGGATGTATGGAAACATAATTCAACTATGTGAATATATTGTGATGAATCAGCAGCATAGCTTTGACTGAAATTGAGGGAAGCTCAAATTATGATGAATTAATGACCTGAGAAACAATTCCTTTAAGAAATGACTTCAAACAATTCAGATCCTCATACCTAGACAATGTTTTGGAAGGTGCGAGTGCTGTTCTGTGTACACAGACTCATCTGCCTTATCCCTGTCTGTGCCCAAGGACAGAGATAGCCTCTTTGAAAACATTTGAGCTTTCTCAATTCATCTGTGAATTTTGGTTCCACTGAAGAATGGCATCCACCTGCATGCAGAGCTCTGTCTCTTAGTGTTGCTTCGTCCCTTCTTCTCTTCATGTCACTGGGTTGAATGTGGTGGAAAATGTGGTGGAAATGCCAGAACCAAGCTTACAGCTCACGATTATGGTTTTATTCAAGACCGATATTTACTCTGTTTTACGTTAATACACTAACATTAAATGGTGGCTCTATTATTGTAAGGGTTTTTAAACAAGGACCATGAATGTCTTCAAAACCTAATAATTTCCACAGTAGCAGGACAGAGCTACCTCTTACGGAGAATAGAGACACAGACCCTTAAAGCAAGATTCATCTCTGTATTTTAACTATCTATGTCTGCACTTCAGGGATGTCCATCCTTCTCTGCAGACCATAAAGGCCACCTGGCAGGCCAGTTCGCATGGGGATGGCTGTGCTGTTCACAGATCTCCCCTGCCCCGACTTACTGGGGCTGGGCTTGACCAGTGACATCTGCTCGGTCTTTCACTTTGAGGAAAAAGGTTAACTCAAATTCCCCAGGAGAATACAAGCTGTACAACAAGGTTTTTCTCACTTGTTATGTTTTTTCCTCAGCTGGAGCCTTCGCATCTGTCATGAATGAAATCTTCACCCTCTCAACAAGGTCTTCTGCTTTTGTCATTGGTGGGATCGTCATATGGCTAGGACTCACTTTCACTGGAATGATTTTCCCCTTTGCTGTCGTATGTAATTTAATTTAGATCTTCTCTTATATTGTCTTGTTTTAAACTGGTTTTCTAAGCTGGTCTGGACAGGAAAATGCAATATTTTGTGGATGATCAATTTGTAAATCCCTTACTGATGGTGACACATGGAGAACATGTACCTGGAACACTTCCTTAGTCCTCAGACATCCTCTGCTGCCAATAGATAGAAAAGATAAATAAATGTTCCTTCTGTAAAAATACCTTGTTCCTCATTTCATAGAAGCTGATCAACAATAATCAAGAATCTACAGGTGCAAGTGTCATTAGGGAAATCATTCATTATATTCTATTTTTCTCTCCAGATGGCTCTTGGTCCTTTCTGCTTCCTCATCTTTATTGCTGTCCTGATCACTTCATCGATTCTTCTGTATCTGTTCCTCCCAGAAACAAAAGGAAAGTCAATCACAGAAATTGCAGAGGAATTCAAAGCACGCCAATTTAAGAAGAAACATCCTCAGACTGTGGAGAAGAATGCCATCGAGGAAAATACATTTTGCACCAAGCTCTGATGGGCCACAACAGGCAATTTCCCCTGACAAAACACTCTGTTTCAAGATCAGACTGACGACTAAACCTTAACATGGACTCTTGTCAATAAAATAGAATTAAAAAAATTATCAACAAGAGCTTGTCATTAATCCAAGTAGTCCTGTTTTACACTTGTATTCAGTTTTATGTTGAGGGATAATGGTTCTAGAACAGCTCTGCAGCAGAAGGACATTAGTCATTACAGGCACTTCTCAGAACCAGCATGTAGAAACATTTTCAGGGATAACACATCAATTTCACACCAGGTCATCCTCCTTTGCAATCATTTTAAAGCAACAAGATTTGACTCAGTGTTATGAGATAGGGCCTGTCTTTCTGCAAGACAATGAAAGCAGCTTTCATGCAAACACACACATGTCACTGGTATTCTCTGTGGCAGCACTCCTATACAGCTTGCAGCTTTTTAAATAATGTTTTTAAAAGGGAATTTCTAATGCTTGTTTTGCCTGTTTACAAATAAAAACAGCAGTAATCCCATGGAAACACATATGTAACACTTATTTTCTCCCAAACTGTTCCTTTCTCCAGCTTGCACAGACTTCACCACGTGGTGCAACTGCACGTGCTAGTGCTCCTCAACTGGCAGTGCTCAAAGTTGGCAGTGCCCTGTCACACACTGCTGTGCCAGGCACCAGCCTTGGATCCCTCTGCCCCTCTCTTATTAAACCCAGGCAAGCTCACTCTGACTCAGCCCCAGAAGTTATTTCACCCTGGGTAGCCTTCCTAGGCACTTTCTATAATTCACTGCTTCAGGAAACCTTCCAGCTCAAGCATTTCTGCTCCCTGGTTGCACCAGCCCTATGCTCTAAACCTGAGGTCTTTCCCTTGCCCGTTCTTCCCAATACTTGCTATTGCTGCGTCTCTTGCAGTTACTGATAAACCAGATCGTATGCAATTAACTCAGCAATATTAATGTTTGCTTGTTGCTCTAACCCCATGCTTTAACCCTATTCCTCCTACTTGTGCAACTCCTTAAGTTATTTTTAACTATTCACCCCACCTATCCTTTTTTTCAAGAAGAGAGAGTGATGAAAGTAGCCTTTCTTCTTTCAACATCCTCCTCTTTGTGTCACTGCTTCTGATTTATTGCAGTGACTGTCACCTCCAAGAAGCTGCCCATTTCAGTTTCTTATTTATTTCAGTACTGGCCCATATATCAGAGTCAAAATCACTATTAAGAGCTGGTAGTTAGTTGGCATCCAACAAAACAGAGTACTAGAAGCGGCATCATAACTAGCCGGGTTGGAATAACTGTAGCAACAGTAAAGAGTCAAAAAGGCTTCCAATGAATTCCTCATATTCCCCTAGGAAATTCATCTGTCATTAAGATTTCCGCTTTTGTAGGTCCACCTTCAGCTGGCCTTATGTTACATGTGATGCCACACAGGCAATCTGCTGTTTTCAGTGGGAGTTCCTGCCCCCGGTGTGTTTTCCAGGTCTACTTCTATACTTTGGAGGTGTTTGCACTGCTGGGTTTGGGAAGGCCTTATTCCATGCCTAGCACTAGGGTCTGGCCTCTGTGAATTCCTCCCACTTTGCTTCGCGCAAGCTGCTCTGTATAAGTTTGTTACTTGAGCTGTAGCTCAGGCGAAGTGGGTGCTTTCCCTGCTCTCGCAGCCCGTTTCTGCTGTGCGGTTTGGCAGGCAGGCCAAGGCGAAGTGCTCTGACGCCCTTGATAACAGCCATCCTCACAGTTACTCTCTCCCTCCAGGTAAGGACATGTTTTAACTCTTGTTCCTACCACTGTTTCACACCTAAAGCCTTACAGGATTCATGTCACAGGGACAAAACAAACTGGGTTTAGACTGCCAGAAACTGGAACCTTGTCATCACTGTAGCAAACTGCCAAGTCCTGCACCTTGGTCCCTGCAGCCTCAAGTGCCCATGCAGATTATTGCTCAAGATCTCTCCCTGTTCTCTCCCCGAGCCACCATCTCCACTTCCTCAGAACTTCCTCTATGGATGCTGAGCTGTCTAATGCCTTAGCCACACACCATAGCCTTCTCCCAAATGCTCAGCCTTACAAAGGCCTTTGCTTTATGTAAGATGTTCTGGTACTCTTGAAGTATTCCAAATGGAGAAAAAGAAATCCAGGTCTGATTAGTTAAGGGAAATAGAAATGAGGAGTGAACTGGGTGTCTCCTTTTCCCCAGTCAGTCAGCTTTGCAGTCTGGGTAGAACAGAACTGTTTTCCTTGCGTCACAAGGTATATAATTATTACTTTACTTCCTCAGTTACTTATTTGGTATTCTTAACTTTTAGCCTATTTTCTACCATTGTGAACTTTCCCAGGAACTGGAGGAAAGCCCAGGGCAACGTAAGCACCACCCTAAGGAGACCATTGTGAGGGAGCAGGAGGAGGAGAATGGCAGAATGTCATTTCTTGGTTCTTTAAGGCCTTTGATTTCTAATTGCTAATGATTCCTTTACAAGAACTGTAACATGGTAAAGCTCTAGGGAAGTATGAATATAAACAACTACAGCAGAATCCAAAGAAGGTGCTATGTGGTGGTCGGCTGTTGAATCAGTGCACAGGGCCCAAGAAAAGGCTGCGAGCCAGTTCTCACTGCACTTGAGTGTTTCTCCATTGCACAATTTCTCCTAAAATCGCTGATAAGTTGAAATGGTACCAAACTATACAGTCAACTGCAGCTCTGAATCACAAGAGAGACCCCCAAATCTAACAGAAACCACACTGCAAGATGGTAGAATTTGTGCTATTTGAAACCCTCATTTGCAAGGTGCACAGCAATTATTATCACACAGAAATCCCTGACACAATTTCATAAAAATCATTATGTAATGAAAAAGAAGCATTAAAATCTTAAACCAATAGAGGAATGAGTTAATAGCTATGCAATCTGAACTTCTGTATATCCAAAATGTTACTATTGTTTATATCTAAGAGAAAACACAAAATGCTGAATCATTCCAAATGCCATTGCAAGCCAGAATAAACAGCATTTGCTCTGCAGCTATATAGACAATAGCTGGTATTACACAAGTAACCAAGGTTTTGTTATTAACATTTTTCTCCTCATGTCATCAGACTCAAAGTATTTGCACTAAACTCCTCTGTAAATAATTGCATTTGAAAGTGTGAGTCCCAAGGATGAGCTTGGACATGAGGATTCCAGTTCATCCTCATCATCTGCCCCAACCCCAAGCCTTGGAGGGGGCATGAGCAGGAGTAAAAGCTGGAATCCTGAAAGCTGGAATAGCTCTGGGCACCAACTAACACACAGAAGCCCCAGCAAACCCTCTTCCAAGCACTGTCTCTAAAACAGGCTGCAGGGAGCAGGAGCCTCCCTGACCAGATATTCTGTTCCAAAAGTCTTTGCCAGAGCACAGTCTCCCTTACCTTGTCACACCTCCTGGCCTATGAACATCCCCTTCACGAACACAACCCAGACACGAAATACCCTTCCCTAATATCTACCTGAAACATGAATTCAGAGCAGATGAATCACAGTTTGAGTTTTTCTAAATGTACTTCAAGACTAACGGAGCCATGTGCCTATTTTCTCAGCAACTAAATTAACAATACATTTTTATTTCTTAATAAGCACAAGTATCTAAATCAGATACCAGGTACTTTTTGCTTTGTAGGGATTACCGCATGACATACTGCTCAATTTCTATCACAGAAGTATTTTACTGTAACTGGAAAACTGATTTCTTGCCTGAGTGATTCTCCTTTCCCTTTCCAAAATCTGCCTACCCCATAGATCCAAAACTTCCTCCACTTTGAAACCTCTCTCTTGCCGACTGGACTAGATGCAATTCCTTCCTGAAATATTTAATCCTGCAGTGTTAACTTTGTCCAGTCGCAGTAAATACAAGTCAGTTAAGATAAAATAGTAAAAATTTAACCCTCACCCCGGGGGCCGGCTGCCCGCTGCCACGCCAGCCGGCAGAGACAGAGCAACCTGGGATGACATCGGCACCTCCCGGGCTGCGACGGCCCCTCGGGCGATGGTGGCCGGCTGCCTCGCAGACATGGTGAGTGCTATAGCGGGGGGATTTACACCGGGGGGTTTTGGCAACCAGCAATGAAACAAAATCAGTATCTTGTTAACTGTAACAGGGCTCGCACTTCATGTGTTCCGTCATCCCTCTTGGACATATTTTAACTTAATTGTTTTCCTTTACAGAAAAATACAGGTTTGCTAGTTTTACCTGCTGTAAAAAATAGGTTTGTAAAATATTTCACTAATTACTTAGTGCCAGAAAAGGCAGGGAACAGGCAGCGCTTGGAAGCTGCAGCATCTCGAGAGGGATGGCTGTGGGCACCTGCAGCTCTGCTTGACCAAGACTCAGCTCAGCTCAGGGCTGCTGCCTCACACGAGCAAGGTGCCTCCTGCTTGGACAGCTGCACCTCTTGGAGGAAAAGCATCGCCCCGCTCCTACAGGGCACACCTACCTCTAATGTAGGGAAGAGCTAGATGGCAAGGCACTTTGAAAAGCTGCTAACTATTCATTCACTCACATTATACACAGTGTGTCATATTGCAAGGGCTGCTGTCATGTAGTAAATCTTAAGAACAGTTTCAGCTGTGTGTTTTAATAAACCAGGAAAAAAACAGTATGTGATGCCTGCTCTTAAAGTTCCCAAGAGATTAAGATGTCTTGTTGCTTGGGACAGATAGGAGGGACAAGAGTTCAGAACTGACCACATAATAAGGGGTAGATCTGTTCAAAAAGACACCTTTCTGCTACAGCAGAGACGGTGCAAACCTGGTGCACAATGGAGCTTCCCTGAGCTGCTCTGTTTACTCCTCTCCATCTAGGTAAAAACATGGATTGTCTCATTGGAAAAGCATGCTTCAGGTTTCAGATTTCTTTTTGATTTTTCAGCTCTTTGAGCAATTTCCAGAGGCTCTGACACAAAACTTTGGTTGAGGGATCACTGCCTACTACTCAAGGCAATGACGGGTATCCAGCACAGCCCCTGCCTCTCCGGTTAGATAGGAAAGGTTTTCCAGGTACGGATGACCTGGTCACTATTGTTGCCATGGGCCTGAGTT
Organism: Crypturellus tataupa; assembly: GCA_034781795.1. Classification (NCBI taxonomy): domain Eukaryota; kingdom Metazoa; phylum Chordata; class Aves; order Tinamiformes; family Tinamidae; genus Crypturellus; species Crypturellus tataupa. The sequence goes on along the minus strand of JAWLRI010000709.1, from coordinate 2,791,180 downwards.
GCAGATAACAGATAACATGGCCACAATCCAGGTCACAGAGAGGAAGGTAAGACCTCTCTTTCCAAAACACTCTCCCACGTGTTGATCCTGGAGTGCGGAATGACCTTCAGTTTACTACTCTGTTAACCGGTGGTCAAGAAGGGGAGGGAAATGTTTCCAAACAGGGCTGCATTTCTTTGCATGCAGGGAATTCCCAGGGGGATGTACTCCTCACCCTACGGCAAGCACAGGGAATAGGCCTTTCTGAAAATTACTTCAACAAATGAGATGTGTCTGGAGAACGAAAGACACACTTAAGGAAAAGCCTAATGTGGCTACAAACTTCAGGAGATTTTGTTCTACCTCTGCAGGTACAATACCATGGACTCTTCCAAATGATCCCTATCCTGGGGATTGGTGGAACATTCCAAATCGGTTTTCAAATTTCTTCAATCACCTACATGTCTCAGGTACGCAAAGACTCACATGGCACATTGGTTATGGG
>JAWLRI010000709.1:2760390-2790596 GCA_034781795.1 Crypturellus tataupa | reverse complement strand
CAAATCGGTTTTCAAATTTCTTCAATCACCTACATGTCTCAGGTACGCAAAGACTCACATGGCACATTGGTTATGGGAGGCACTGAGCCAAGATCCCTGCTTGAGGATGCTCCTCTCTGTCAATCAGCAAAAGTTTAATTATAGTCTTATCCTCTTATGATTCTTTCCCCTTATGATATTACCTGGTAAGGCAGAGCACAACGAAGTGTAGGAAAAAGAAGGGAAGAGAGAAACCTGCAGCCTGTTGTTTATAGACCTGTTCCTCAGACACTGACTATAGTGGAATCTGCCTCCCCTAAGTTAAGATCACAGCACATGTGTCTACTCAGTGTTATTATTTGGTAGTGTTGTGGTCCACTATCTTCACATAGGGTAGACAAGTGCTCTAGGAAAATGTGCATTACCCTCCCGCCCTCGACCGTCACAGGTAAAAATCCTAAAATATTTCCACTGAAGGTGCTGGGGTTTTGTGAGAAGGCATTCTGATTAGGTAGAAATCCTCCTAGAGCAAAACTGATATTTTCAGGCTCCAACAGTAAGTTCTGAGCAAGGAAGTATCCAGGGACTGGCAGTGAACAGGCTCTGTGTAAGCTGGCATTACTGGCATGTTTCTGAGAGCAAAAATTCAGAGAGGGAAAAGGCGAAATGCATTTGGAGAGCTCCAAAGGGACATTCACACTATTCTTCACTAGAGATCCATGCTCCAATTTCTCATATTTAAAGAACAATAAAACAACAAATTAACTGCTTTTAATGGCAAAGTGAAAATGCCACATTCTATTACACTGTGTCTATGAAAAAATGGTCACTGCTAGTGTCAATCTGAAGTAGTAACTTTGCCTAAAGCAGTGAAACTATATTCTAAATATATGAAAAAGAATGCACTGGAGTCACAGTTATTCCTAACAAAAAATCTTTCTCCTTTCTCAGCATGTTAAGGCTTTCATTAATGAAACTTGGCTGGAGCGATATGGTTACCCCATCCACCAGGACAACCTCTTGCTTCTGTGGTCTCTCATTGTGTCCATCACTGGTATAGGAGGTCTCCTGGGTTCTTCAGGAAGTAGATACTTGACTGTCAAGTTTGGCAAGTATGTATGTTTAAAGATAATTTGTCAATCAAATCTTGACGTAAGGTAACGACTGTTTGGGGTTTTGAATGTGAGGCAGACTTCTAGGATAAAGTACAGATATGTACTTCAACCAGATATGACAAAGTAAGAAATGAGAAAATGGCCACCTTTGTAATAAAGAAATATGGTATCACTTCCCTCAGACCATCTGTCTTCTGTTCTAGGACAGGTTACACTATACAGGGCAGGAAGCAAACGACAGTGCATACATCCACAGCCTGATCTACAGCTGCAATACAGCCAGCTTGGCAGTGGTGCTCGCAGATTCTGCTGCTTCTTCCCCCTATCCTGTGGCACTGGATTATCAGCTGCACTGCCAGCCTGTCACACGGGATGCCGTTACTGAGGCTGGGCTACTAGAATAAGTAGAAGAGGGGGGCTCATAATTTGATAAAACTAGCAAGATTATTTAACCCAGAATATCCCACATGCCAGGAGTTTAAGAACAAATTTGCTCCTGATTTACAGAAATTCTTCTTACTTTCTTGTACTTACAGAAGGAAATGTCTCCTGTGCAACAATGTGCTGATGATAACAGCAGCACTTATCATGGGCTGCAGTAAAATAGCCCGATCCTTTGAGATGATTCTATTCGGACGCTTTGTGTATGGCATAAGTACAGGTAAGTGATTCCTCCCACAAGTCAGCAGGAATTTCCCACAAAGTTATGTCTCTATTCAAAGTAATTAACCCTTCATCTTAAAATTGGTGATCAATTTTCAGAATATCTTTTACAATAGCTAACAATACATTTTATTCTGACTCTGTATGTACCTCACAGGAAGGGTATTGTACCTGCCTCAAGCACTTCTTGTTTGGGATAATCTAAAGAGCAAGGCAGAATCAAGCAGATCCCTCCTGGCAGGTGATGCAGAGCTCAGTGAAACTCGTACACAGGGGCCCTGTAATGTCCTCCCTCATGCAAAGACCTATTTTTTGTTAATGAGGCTGCTTATCACTTGGTGTTCACACAAAGCTATAGGAAGAACATGTTGCTTTCAGATCAGACTAGAGGGGCTGTGACCACCACTGGAAAGAAAAGCTCTTGTTCCTGGGCTAGTTTTCAGAGGGTCTGGGTTACTAAGTATTTCATTAATAGCTGCAAATACTGACTCTGCATGAAATGATCAAAACTGTTGTTGGATGGCAGAAAGAACATACTTGTGTCACCCTCAAATCATGTAGAATTCAACTTCAAATCCCTAGGAATAGACATACTGCACTTTACATTTCAATCTATTATGGATGTTTCATACCAGCTCTTCCGTAAAATCATGTCAGAAAAGACTGAGATCACTCTTGTAACTGCAAGAAAAATTAAATTTACCCCTTCCCTGCTGCTCTGTTTCTTATAAAATACACTCAGGCTAACAAGATATATGATGATGAGGCTATATCCCAAACTCCACATTTCTTAAGAAAGGAAACTGCAGTGTGGAAAGAGGACAGGAGCTGAATTGTTTCTTACACAACATGGTATTGAAAAACTTCATACCTGGGTTTACATATGAGAAACCATTCATGCTTGAGACAGCTACACTCTGTATTGCTTAACTAGTTGTATGCAATTTTATTTCAAATGGTCATAAATATTTTCTTCTCTCCTATAATTCCCTCCTCACCTCAAGGTCTATGTGTTCCTCTGCATCATCAGTATCTTGGGGAAATTTCCCCTAGGAAGCTACGTGGATTTGCAAACTCTACTGCCTCTTTCTTTTGGTCACTGGGAAAAGCCTTAGGGCAAATTGTAGGACAAAGGTATAATACATTTGATTTCCCACCCAATTCATTTCTGGGTCCCCTCTACCTCTGCTTTTCTATCTATTCCTTTTTGTCCTCAAAAAACAACCTAAACTTTAATTCTACATGCACATTTTCTCTGCTCCAGGGAGCTGCTGGGCAGTCAGTCTCTGTGGCCCATCCTGATGGCCTCCTGTGCATTTCCAGCACTGCTCCAGCTGGTCACTCTGCCCTTCTTCCCCGAGACCCCATCATACCTCCTCATGCAAAAGGGAGATCTGGAAGGCTGCAAGAAAGGTAACAGAAGGCTCCAGATTCCTGTTCCTCACTTGATGTTCTGTTGGTTCATAATCTTTGGTGTCTTCATGGGAAAAAAAAATGGGATAGTTTTCTCCGTGCTCACTTCTAAAATGACTCTGTGAGCACCTACTACATTTTGCTACAGTCTCCTGGTAGAACACAAACCACTAGGCCCCTCTGAATAGGCTGTGCAAGGGGGGACAAGCCCTGGGACACCCCTGCTGCCTCATACCACAGACACAGCCCATGCATGTCTGTGCTGACAAACTCGTGCGCCAACTGCTCAGTAAACTCCTTAGTCAACAAACAACAGGGATGAATTAACATGGCAGATCTCGCTCTCCTTCTCCACAGCCATAAGGCAGCTTTGGGGTGAAGGATGTCACCAAGCAGAGATTGAAGACATCATGAAAGAGAAGGCAACAATGAAAAACACCAAGATCTTGAGTGTTCTGGAGCTATTAAAGGAACCATCTCTCCGCTGGCAGCTCTACATGTTAGCTACTGTGACTGCCACAATTCAGCTATGTGGCATCACTGCAGTTGAGTGTATCATCTCCCCCTTCAAGCCTCAAAACACTTTTTGATAATCTTAAATGAGATGTTATGGCTCCCAGGAGCCCTCTCTTCTTCCTCGGGGTTCTTCCTACCACCTCTGTGTCAGGCAGCTCTCCCTTATAGCAGCAGCAGCAGCCTGCAGGTCTTGGTGGGTCTTCGGGTGGACCCACCTTTGCCCTGCTCTGGGTCCTTGCTGGAACTGCCTTCCTCAGTAGTCAGGCTTATGTAACAGCCACTTCTGGCAACCGCAGTAATGTAAAAGGAGCAGAACCCCCTGCTACAGATGAATCCTGCCTTCACTGGCCAAATCTACAGTACAGTTTGTTACTCATCCCAGCAGCCTTTTGGCCTGTGTCTTTCAGCATCCTAAGGCACACAGCGCATCTGCTGGTATGGCTGGATGTTCACTCTACCCTTAAAGCCAATGAAGGAGCACACTTACTGCTCTGGCAGCTTCTGCACTTCTCCATCTTCCTCACCTCAGCACTTCCCTAGGGTCATTTTGAAGCCACAGCTTTACGACTGTCTTCAATATTCTTCCCTCTATAACAACGTGGTGAAGCAACATCTGTAAAGAAAATACAGAGCTGAGTGTAACACAGTTTGGACTGGAATCTTTATCATCTCAGCACATGTCCAAAGATTAGCAAGGACACCTGAAAAAGAAAGGATGCTCATTTTACTGCCAAATGACTCCATCAGCCATGCTCTTCTGTCTTGGGAAAGAGGAGTATACCTTACAGTCATTTTTTTTGATGTGCTCCAAAATTGATAATATACTTTATTATTTCTGAAAACACCTAAATCAATTCTCTGTAGACCTAATTTTTAGACAGCTGGAGTAACTTTAACATTACAGTAGCTGAAGATCCTTTTAGCACAGCATTTTATTTATTAAGGTAACTGAATAATATTATTTTACACTGTTTTTGTCTGCCAGTAAAGTGAATGCTACAAAAAGAGTGCAGAAGTCTTGCTCACTTCAAAGCTGAGCAGCATGCTCCTTGGTTAGGAGCTCCTGGCCAGGGCAGTGTCACACAGGAATGGGTAAGGGATCATTTGCTGTCTTCTCTTACTGTTTTTTCTTTCCTCAGATCTATTTCTATACGATTGAAGTCCTCCAGGCAGCTGGATTTGATGAAAGAATGATCTCTTATATGTCCCTCTCTGTTGGACTCTCCGAACTCCTAGCTACTGTAGTCTGTGTAAGTCACTCACTGTGGGAATGAATCAGATTTTGCTCCTCCATTTCCATCTCTGAACCTGACACGGGTATTTGTGTGACTTCTGCCCCTCAGAGCTCCATCATTGAGCGACTGGGCAGGAAAACGCTCCTCTTCGGAGGTTACCGGATCATGGCTTTACTGATGGCTGGTATCACAGTGACTCTCTCCCTGCAGGTAAGGAAGCTCTTGTCATGGCAGATCTCTTTAGCACTTCTATTTCCAGTCCTCTGCTTTCATGTAGAAACATGCTACTAAGGAAAAAACATGAAGCTTAGAAATTCCAAAATTACTTTGGTGTTAATAGCTTATCCTCTGGGGCAGATAGAGTAGAATATTATGAAGAGCAAGTTTGTCTGTACGTAGGGCTAGATCTCTCTCACCCAGTACCCTCTGCACTTCTGCCTCCCTTTGACATGACCCAGGGAGCTCAGCAAGGAGGACAGCAGCTCAGCACAGGCCAAAAGACAGTTGAAGGAAAACTTGTTCATTTGTGTAGTTCTTAGCATGATAAGTAACACAATAAAGAGAGCGGAATGCTTGAATTGGTTAATCTGAAGTTTAATTTTGGTGCAGAAGACACTGGGAATGCACATGCTTGTTCAGAAACTGCAGACAGGCTACCAGTTCCTTTCTACGGTGTCATTTCTGTAGCTCACATTTCCTTGCCAGTTCCTACACACTAGACTTTTTCATGAGGTGACAATGCTAAAAAAGCATGAACGAATTCTCATGTACGGTCACTAATAGATACAGCATGCAGCAGTTTGCTTGCATTGGTGTTTTTTGTTTGCTTATTTTTTGGTTTTCTTTTCTCCCCTAGGACCAGTATTTCTGGATGCCATATTGCAGCCTCTGCCTGATTATCTTGTTTGTAGTCGTCTTTGGAGTTGGCCCTGGTGAGTATTCAGTTCAAAAGAATTAAAGGGATCAAGTCAAGTGATCTTATTAGCATGGTGGGAAAATACTGCAAAATATTGAATAAACATATAGCATAAATAAATTAATGTAATCTAATCTTGTAGCCACTCAAACATTGTGGGATCTAGTCATCAGTGAGAAACATCAGTGTCATCAGACACTCAGTGAAAATAATACAGAAAAAAATAGAGTAAATGCAGATAGGAAAAAGATTTTTTAGAAATACTGAGAAAAAAAAGTTTTTAAAAAGTGAGAATTGTTTTAAATTCAGCACTGTATAACTTTACATCTTATTCCACATGGAGAGTAGTGCAGAAGGCCTGCTTTGATGTGGTACTTTTTCTAATACAGCCTACCTGCTTCTGTTTAGCTTAAAAAAGGCTATTTGTTTTAAAATGCTTTCTTCCCATATGGTAAGGTTGAAACTGATATCCTAACAAAGCTGTCATAAAAGTCCTGGGGCTTCAAAACACACCTGAAATGCCCAGGAAGTGAATCCAAGAAGATCATTCATTGCTGATCTAACGGTATCACATAGGAAATTCTTACTAGTAATAAGATATGTTATTCCACTCTTATGCAGCATTTATCATGACAAGATGTTAGACATTTACAAGTGCAAACCACTTAATTCTTGAACTACCCCAGTAAATTTATTTGAATAAATTATTGTTTCTTACTGCTCAGAAGATGCTGCAGGTATTTTCTTTTCTAAAATACAGCAACACATTCAAGCCTTTGAATGACAGCACAATAGTTGTGTCTGTGTGTTGATTGTGTAAAGGTAAAATGCAATCCACACGGTCGATCGAGCACATCAACCAGCAATATTTCTTATTCCTATTTCCTTTCAGCTGGTGCCACGGTGTCCATCAGGACAGAAATTTTTAAGGTGTCGTGCAGACCAGCTGCCTTTGTGATCGGTGCAGCCATCAACTGGCTGGGGGTCTTTGTGATCGGCACATCCTTCCCGTTCATCGTGGTGAGTGACTTTTCCTGGGGTGCTCCCTGCTGCGCTGGCTCCAGAGTCGAAGTTCAAAATGCAACAAACTCTTTTCAAGTTCTAGCTACTTAGAGATGTAAAACACAGCCCCTCTTTCCCCTAAAGGAAGTGGTGAACCAAAGCTGTGCTCATCTCCCTCTCTTGTTTTGCTCTTCCCTGCAGGAGAAACTGGGGCAGTTCTGCTTCCTCATCTTTATGGGAGTACTTTTCACTTCAGGGATAATAATCCACCTGTTCCTCCCAGAAACAAAAGGAAAGTCAATCATGGAAATCACAGAAGAATTCAACAGGTTAAACTTCAAGAAGAAGTGCGTTCCAGCAGCTCCGAATCATGTCACAGAGGACTACACCTTCTGCACCAAGCTTTGATTGGCCATTAGGGGGAGTCCAACTTTCTTAAAAGGAAGAAAAAAAGAAGACATCCATAATTTAAAATGCAGCCCAAAAGGACTGTCAGTTTTCATATCTGTCACTTAAAAGGTTTCATTTTGCCAAAAGAGCATATTTTTCTCAAGCACTCCGCTCTGGACGATGCGGAAGAAGGATCATGTCTGATATTAGAAGGAGAGAGTTTCAACTCGTAAGCACTTGGGCTTACCTTGCTCGGTGTAAATCTCTTTTCTAACAGGGCAGTTCAGACACACTGGCATGTTTAGATTTATTAACACTGTGCTGGCCACAGAGGAAGGGCAGAGCTGCAATCCTCTTTCCCTCCATAATTTCCATGTGTTTGTACAAGACAGAGGTGGGGAGAGTGGAGTTCTTGCCTGCTCCCTATATCTGGGACGATCCATTTTTCTTCTGTCCATGATAAGTTCAAGAAAAGAATTGTTTCATTCTGAAATTTAGTTCCTAATTCTTCCTGCTCTTCTCAGATAAGGGTGAGATTGTTTGTGAGCCTTGCAATATAGCACATTATAAAGTATCACAGGGATTAGTTGCACCAGACACTTTTTTTGCCATACACAATCTCACAGGACATCACTGTTTTTCTTTAGAAAGCATCTAATTTCCAACATATTTCCCTCTGTTAACTGGAGGTTCATATTGTCCGATAGCAAAGCTGATGCTTTTATTACCAAGAACATAGGAAATACTAGGGCTTATAGTGCAGCTCAGCATATAAAATAAGAACTAAGCTCTATACTTTCATAGTAAAATAATATTTTTATCTCTGATATTATTGTGACTTCAACTCACATGAGGCTATTAAAAAAATTAATCCAATTATTTATCTTAACTGTTGCTTTTTTTTTTTACTGGAAATATTAAACAGAATTAAAATGGCAGATTAACTCATCACAAAACTTCTGGCTTCCGCAAATGTTTGTTTTCCAGCATCAAAATCTTCCTTAGGGATCCCTGGCTAGGAGAAATCACTCCCTCTTTGGTGCTCACACCTTCCTGTTTCTGGGGGTTTTCATTATTCCTGCCTTCAGGACTGAGGGACCTTTAAGACCTATTAGTAAAAAATAATGCAGAAACCATGTCTGTACAGTTAAAATAGGATTTTTTTTTGAAGTGCTTATGGTTAAAAAATCCTGGAGATTAGGAGACAACTGCCAATATAGAAAAGAAATCTTATCATACAAAGAGGAGATCTCAACTTTCACAAAACAGAAGTGGCTTTTCCTGACCAGTCACTCTGAAAATATCGTTATTGCCATTACACTAACACCCTGAGACTTTGGAAACAGGAAGAGAACGGCATCAGGTAGCACTGCTTGAGTGACTCGTGTCTCTCATCCCGGTTATTCATTAGATGTTATCAGGAAAGCCTTCCCGGTACGATGCTCACCAACAAGCGGGCAGCTGCCCCGTGGAACATTAATGGGGCCATGAAGCAGAACAGCAGCTCTGCACATAGGGCAACCTTTGCCTGGGCCAGTGGAGCAAGGCTTCATCTGGCAGTTGTCTGTTCAGAGGATGGCTGTCCACGTCTCCCTTCCTCTTTCTGGCTCCTAAGGAATGGAAGTTGCCAAAAGCTGCCTAAAAGTATCCCAGTCTTTTGAAAAGGAGCAACAGTGACCATGGCCCATACACTGTGCATGGCCATAGAGCCACAGACCTGCGAGCAAACCGGGAGGTGACAGCTCTTGTTCCCAGGTTGTGGGAACCGGCCGTGCTCACTTGCTTTCAGAGACACCAACTGATACGTAAGATATGCCTCAAACGTAAACTCCAGCTGAGAAAGAAACCCTTAAAATTGGGTCAGGGGCTGCTCTCAGCTCGGCACAAGAGCACAGCTCGGGGCTAGCTGGCCTGTACTAAGGACAGCAGAGCACAGCCCTGCATATTTGCTCACATGTGACTTAGGATACAAGAAAAATGACCAAATACCCAATGTCATAAGATTAACTGTCCCAATCACAATTATGACTAAAGAGTATCTCCAAGAAACTAGTTAGCTCTAATCAGGAATCTACAGATCTAATAAGAGGATGCTCAGTACGGAGTATGCAGTAAAAGCAAGGAAGCACTACAGCAATCAATCAACATAACTGTAAAAATAAAATTACATAAGGAAGAGTATTAACCTTCCAGAAGATAAATTTTAAAATTAAAGTACATAAGCAAAGGGGAAAAGTAACAATATGTGTAATGTGTAACAGGCAGAAGAGGGTGAACAGAATGAAAGAAACTTGTGTAGCCGGCAGTGGCTGAGGAGGAATGGCCAAGGAGTCACCTATTACTGCCTGCTTGTGTCTCACTGCAAAGTCATCTAAATAAGGCAAACACTACCAATCAGCACTGCATTTCTCTCTTTTGTCAGATGCACATAATGCTGTTTTAGCTTGAAATGACTTTACAAAAATATAGCAATTCTTAGCCTTAAAGTAATGATTTTGCTGCTCTGGCAACAGCTTGTTTGCTGGAGAATGTAATCTAGGAAAAGCAATAAACCCATGACCTCCCCGCTCACATCAACCCTCAGCTCCCTTCTGGGGACCTCATACAACGGCAGAAAGGGCAGGGCAGCACAATATGCTCTATTCCAGACATCAGCTACAGCACCTGTAGAGTACTCTTGGCATGTGACATATGCTGTAATAAACAGGACCATCTGCATCCACCAAGACGGTTACAATTTCTTCGTCTTTTTCTTCTTTGACTTATGTGTAAAGGGCAAGTGATCTAAGCCATTTAGCAACCTAATTCATAAAAACCCCTCTTAACTATGAAGGAAATCAAGTAGAGACTAGGAGCTTTCCAGCTGAAGGAGCAGACAGCAGCCCGGGAGCAGACAGCACTATGGAGGTTATAGGGCTGTTCCAAACTGATCCCTTTTTGTCTCACAGTCAAGAAAAGAAATAGACTACTGTCAAGTGCTAGAGAAAAAATTGTTGAATCTTACTTGCCCACTAAAGGAAAAGCAGTATTAAGTATTTATCTGGTCAAGTCTGGTGTGCTGCTCCACAATGCTCCATTTCAAAATGATGGAGCATTTCAATTTCTTTAAGTAATGATTAAGTTCTGATGTGCTCCAGTTGACATCCCATGAAAAGACAGTAACTCTTTCTCATTATATGCCAAAGTCCTATAGTTCACTATCCAAACCCATCTAAGATTCCCATCAGATAACAGTGCCTCTCCATTTCTCAGCTCATGTTAAAATAAGCTAAGGTTATTGGAATCCTGTCCAAAATTACTATCTCAGGTCCCTATCCCCCAGCACAAGACAGAGTTCACAAAGTTCCCCCAAAAGGAGACCACCTTGTTTACTTGGGCTACACATAACTGTCGGTTGAAATATTTAATCCAACAATTCTAAACTTTGTACAACAGCTGGAATAGGTGTAATTAACTCAAAAACTTTGAAGTAAAATTTAACTTGGGTAACACGGGTCTAGCTCACTGACACTGCTATTGCATCATGTGAGCATTCGCTTCCTTTGGCAGGGACCAGCCAGTAAGCGACAGGAATCAACACTTTTGTGGGAGATGGCAACCTTTTTCTCTGACCTGGTGAGTACCTGGTCACTTTTCCTTGTGGTCCTAGCTTATAGAAGGCCAAACTAGCATAATAACGAAGAGCCGGACTCCTTATAGATTGTAAGCCGGTCTGGGACAGAGAAGAGTTTCTTTTCTGCATTTAAACATCACTAAGAACATCAGGGCCTGGGTCCAAGGAAAGGTCCTTTCAGTGCAACACAAGATAAAGCAAAAACTAATAGAAGTCCTGACAGCTCCATCATGGACAAAGTTGTTGTCCTCTTGTGTTCTGAAATAATATACTGAAATGTTATCAATTAGTAGGCATTCTGATTACTTTCTATGATTGTTTCCAAAGTAATGAGTAGATTAACTATACTGCAAAAGGCTAAGAAATATATGCCACAAACTTTATAAGAAATAAGCCTCCTTATTTCATCCAAAGATGGATAAGAGCATCCACCAAGAGTTCCCATAGTCTTAAACAGGGAATAAGTGATATGTATTTCTCACTTCATTTCTCAACTACCAGCAAGAAGCAAATTTGTTTTCCTTTGTTGATCTGTTGATTTTGAAAACTGTTGACTTGTGAGTTTATTGTAGAAATAATACCAGCTGACCAGGTGAGTTATTAATTTGCATTTCAATGCTTTTGCCAATTTACAAATGCACTGAATTTCAGGCAGGACTTTTAAGGGAATGCTGAGTCTTAAGATCCAGTAGTTTCTTGCATTTTGTCTTAGGAAAATCCATCTGTGACCTAATTCACTAACAAGTCCTTGACATATGGGCCAAAGCAGCAGAAAAAACAAAAGCGGGGGGGCTCTTCTAAGTATCTCCCAGTGCAGCACTAGGAGCCCTTGCACTGTGCTGTTCCTGTCCGACTGCACTTCCCACCAGCTCCTCAGCAGCCGTCACTGATCTCAGAAAGCCCCCAGGGAGCTGTGAGATGGTGAGCTCCTACGGGACACAGAAGGGCTGCGGAGCCCAGCGTCCTCCATGCAGAGTCGCTGTTACCGTCCTGTTGTGTAACACGCTGCCTGGAAAGTCTAAGCTATTTCAGCATGATTCCAGGCAGCCTTGCAGGCACTTGGAAGTGGAACAGATGGACAGGGTATCACATACCTCCAAAAGGTGTGTGATAAGTAGTTCTTCTTCACAGAGAAAATTATTTCATGAATCAAAGCAGGTGGCCCTCTCTGTCTCTAGCCCTTGGCCAAGGTAATTTTAGGCAGAGAGCCTGGAAGATGTCAAGCCCTTCAATACGCTGGGACCTGCTTTTATAAGGAGAAAAAATAAATATTGAGCAAGGAGAAGTGAAACCACAAACCAAATTCAGGAAAAACTTTGTATGAATGCAATTACAGGGGATATGCCAAATTATTATCCTCTCTTTATTAAATTGCAGAATATGACCTTCTGGAAAAAAAAAAAAAAAAGAGAGATCTTTTCATTATTATGTCTAAAGCCAGGACACAGGCAGAAAATAGAGCAGAGAGTACAGTAAAAATATCTTGATTTTTAATGCATTTTTGTGGCATAACACTGTGGTTTGACGTAGGCACATTTTTGCAGGCTGCAGACAAGCAAGCTGCTGCCCTCTTCCCCATCCTGGCTGACACATTTATCCAGCTGACCTGTCAGATATCGCAGTGAAGCTGGGAGAGCTGCAGGAACATTTTGTTAATCTTGTTCTCCTAATTTTAAGCAAAGTGGTAAACTATCATTATTCTATTAGCAGTTAGCCTTGCTACGGCACTGGGGCCAATGAGTGCATTCTGGCAGCAGGTCAGAGGGCTTTTGGGAAAATGTTTACATCCAAAAGGATTTAAAGTGAACAATGAGGATTTCCAGAGAGGAAGGGCAAGTGTGGCTAAAAAAACTCACAGTCCTGCGTGAATGCAGATTTATGAGAAGCTGATGGGCCATTGTGTCTGCTCTTTGCAGATTCAGTTCCGAGGACTATTTCAAATGATCTTAGTGCTGGGAATCGGTGGTAGTTTCCCATATGGATTCCATATTTCTGTGATCAACTATCCTTCCGTGGTAAGTAGCATCCTTCTGCTCTCTCCCTGGAGCTGAAAACACAGAACAGAGAGCGTGAGCTAAAGATCCACCTCACACTTAGTGAGATGAAATTTCTATGCCTTCCTGTAGCATTACATCAAAAGCATAGAGCACTTTCTCTCATCTGAACAACAGAGGATTGTAAAAGTATGGAAAATAAGGTCTGGGAACCTGCTCCTTAATTCAGTGCCAAAATCACCTATCCCCTGGCCACCTTTAGAAAGTTATACAGTGTCCAGCTTCTAAAGCAAGCTAGGACTGTATATCTACATCATGTCATACTTGTACTCACCAAGTACGTCAGTACTTGATATAAGAATCATATGTGGTCTTTTTCCTAAAATAGCCTCCTCTGAAAACCCTTCATTTTACTGAAGTTTGAATTTTAGTTACAGAGGTTCTCACTCTCATTCTCATGGAAAATTGAAAATCCAAATCCTTAATGTGGATCATAGCTGGAGGAAAATTACTGCAAACAGTAAAAGTATTTTCATTAAGATAACATGATTCAATAACAATCTTAGGATTCATGGGGTCTTGATTTCTTTTTTATTACAGGCAAAACATGGTCACAGATGAATCATAGATCACCTTCACTATCAACACTATATCCCAGATATAAAGAAAAGATTCTTCACACTGTTAGAGCCCATTCTGAGAGATAAAGTCTCTCTTTAAATGCTTCCTGAATTGGATTTGAAATCTTCTCCATTCTCAGTGGGAATTTTTTGTTCTTTCTTATTTAATTATGAAAGATTAGACATTCTGCTAATGTGTGATCCAGATATAACTTTCTAAAAGATCCTAAAAAAAAAAAAATCTGTCTTTAGAATCCACCGACTGACATAAATGGGACGATTTCTCAATGATCTCAGCTAAGCTGTCTGACCAAGGGAAGCTGGTCCTTAAGGAAGTCTAATGTTAGAATCACAGGTTAAACTGAACTACAATAACCAAACAATACGAAGGGAACCGATACCATTATCCAGTCAACTCTCATTTTATTTTTCAGCATATCAGGAAGTTTATTAATGAGACGTGGATAGAGCGAAAGGGCTCTCCCCTCCCTCCCGAGACCATCATGCTGCTCTGGTCCTTCATCGTATCTGTCTACGGGATAGGAGGACTCCTGGGCAGCCTCTGCTGCGGCTACCTGACTACCAAATACAGAAAGTAAGTGCTCCTGCTAATAATGCAATAACCAGAGGGTTATCAGAGAATAGAAAGAACACGGAAACAGCCAGGTGAATCAATAAACCTTTTCTTCTTTTTTGAAACATTCTGGTCGAAGACTAAGATGATTTCGTTTGCCAGCACATACACTTTTTACAGGTTTCAAGTAGTTTTTCATCTTGTTCATCTGAGCCCTCCCCTAGTGAGCTGTATTTCTGTTAAGGATGGATACACCACCATTGGATCTGTGCCTCTGGGAGTACCAGGACAATGTAACTATCTCTCATTCTGTTCAAGAACTCACATGACACCCATAAAATATTCCAAGCTCTGCAAACCCCCAAAAAAGAGCTATGTGTCTTGAGTTGTAACATGTATATACAGTTCCTCTAACCATTGGGAACAGAATCTGTATAAAACTTCCTTAAGAGTCCAAAAAGACAGATTTCCACTTAAATACACTCACTGTGGAGTGATCACCTTAAATATTCCCACCTAATCTAATAAAAATGTGAACAGAATAGAGAAAATAATTTACTCATAACTTTCCTGTAAAGACACAATCTGCAAAAAAAAAAAAAAAAAAAAAAAAAACCCCAATTCTCAGAGAGACAACTCTCTTGGCCATCTGTTTTACTGAACGTCAGTCGCAAACTTTCTTTCTCCATGGACGGAGGAAGGATTCCCCATCAGTCTGGTGTTTCCAGTGCGTTGTGTATAACACCACTAATTTCATTTGCAGAGAAATTGGCAAACAGATCTGCTTGGTGTGACCCACTTAAAGATCTGCTCCGCCACCCACTGATCCAGAGGCCCCCATACGGGTCTCCACAAACATCTTAGCCTGCCTGTCCTTTCCTCTCAGGTAAGTGCCCCCAAGAAGTTTCTTGTGGGACACTGCCTCATCCCACACTTGGAAGGTCTCCCGAGACTGACCAGAAACAGCATCATATTCTTCTCCTGTGGGTTATTTAACACAAGATAACCTTGCTGCTGAGTCACAGATTTCCAAACAGACTATCTCTGTGAGTTCTTACCGCATGCAAGAGGACTCACAAGCACCAGGGCAAAACAGCTAGGTGTGAAAGACTTTGACACCAAATGAGACATCATGGTCACGAACCAACCAGCCCACAATTCACACAAAGGCCTTTTGAAACACAGCTGTGGAAAAAGCTTTCTGTCATCTCCCAAGGCCTCTGACCACATCCATTTGGCAACAGTGCCATTAACGTGAGCCATTCCAAAATGGGAGTCATGGAGTCACATTATTCCTAGGGAGCAGCCTCATATTTTCTGAGGAGTTGCAGACATTTAAATATTATGGCAATAGCATGGGCCAGCGATCACTTTTCCCTCCTGGACTGTGTAGAAATGTGGAAAAAGTGTTTCAAATGTTTACATTTTAAACTAAGACACATTAATGAATTCCAACCTGTAAAATCCTGAAATTTTAAAGAACTCCTTTGACTCTCCAAAGTCAAATTCTTCCAGCCACTGCACAGCACAGTGGGAATGGCTGTACCCTGCTTCCTGCTCAGCAAGATGAGTCAAAGGGGTACAAGACATTCTCACTTCATAGTGATTTCTCATTTGTTTTCTGCAGAAAGAAGTGCCAAATGTGCACCAACCTGATCATGCTAGTAGCTGCACTTCTCATGGCCTTCAGCAAAACTGCCAAATCCTTCGAGATGATTCTGGCTGGGCGCTTCCTCTACGGCGTGGGTTCAGGTAGGCACTCACCCCGCAGCCCGCTGCCCGCCTTTGCCCCTGCACTCACCGGCACCCTGCAAGAAGGACCTCTAAAGCACCCAGGGGATGTATCGAACTCGGAAGACACTATCCCTGTTACAAGAGATCCAAATACCGGGCAGTGAACGCAAACAGTGTAAGAGAGCATGGAGTGAGAAAGTTAAGGGTCTAACAATCATTTATCCTCTTCTCTGTTCAAGGGTTCTCTCTAAATATACATCCTCAGTATGTAGGGGAGATTTCACCCAAGAAACTGCGTGGATTTACCAACTCCACAGTTTCTGTTTTTCTGACACTAGGAAAACTTGCAGGACAGGTCATTGGACTAAGGTAAAGTCTGCGATCTCTCAAACAACTTTATTACAATGTAGCAAATATCTTTTTACAAACCTATTCTCTCACCTAATCAGTAAGAAATCCTTTCATCTTCCTCAAAATAGGCATTAGCTTATGCCAGAAGAAAAGCATTGACCATATTTGAGGAAAATAAATGGTTTAAAATGCAGTAGAAAGAAAAATGAATTGCTTATACGCGTATTTCATTCTATTCCCACACACTTTCTGCTATGGGACTTACTTTTTTTTCCCTAAAAGTTTACTACAACAGTCAAATTACTCTATCAGCTCTCTGAACTTTATTACGAAGCCTAATGATCATTAGAAAGTTTTTAAAGATGCCAAAGAATTTCATAAAAATCATCACCAACAAAAACACCAAATTTGCAAAATTTACCAAACAATCACTTCAGGTTTTTGTTCCACTGCACCTAAGAGAAGAACTGAGCAAATTCTTTAGCAGGCAAGAAGTTTTTTGAATATTCCTTCCATTATTTTAGCATAATTTTATTTTGTCTATGCTTTACAGGGAGATTTTAGGAAGCGAAGCTTTGTGGCCATGGCTATTAGCATCCAGTGGACTTTCAGCACTGGTTCAACTGGTTATTCTCCCATTTCTCCCTGATTCTCCCTCCTACCTCCTGATCCAGAAAGGCAATGAGGAAGCCTTCAGGAAAGGTACAGTGTCCATCTTCCTCACCTATTTCACTTCATTTGGTAAGTTACAGTGGAAGCTTCTATAGCAGACAAGAAAACTGGGCAGACAGGCACAGCACATTGAATGCCATGCAGTAATAGCAGAGGTAGTTCTAAATAAAAGATCTGAATTACCCAAGCAATGTATCTGTGTTAATTTGGGACTTCACTCAGGCTAATTTAATCAGGTAAGAGGAGAAACATGTATATCACAATGGCTAATATTTCCCACAGTTTTCTTTTGTTAAAATAAGCGGGTTGGGCAGTTATTATTAAATAAAATGCACTTAAATGTTTCTTTTGTTTATAAGTAATTCAAATCAACACTGGAAAAACATGCCATAGTGACAGTCGTAGAGACAAAGCTCTTACAACTGCCCTTTAAACCAAGGACCAACCAAGGAAC
Source organism: Crypturellus tataupa (assembly GCA_034781795.1). Classification (NCBI taxonomy): domain Eukaryota; kingdom Metazoa; phylum Chordata; class Aves; order Tinamiformes; family Tinamidae; genus Crypturellus; species Crypturellus tataupa. Next base: position 2,773,355 of record JAWLRI010000709.1, on the reverse strand, counting down.
AGAAGCAAACAACACGCATTGCCAATGCATATGCAGACTAAAGGATTTAATGTAACCACTCAGGAAGGAGCTGCACTGCTAGACTAATCTACCGCCCTCTTTCTCCTGAACAGCCATTAGGAAGCTCTGGGGGGAAGGAGACCACCAAGCAGAAATTGATGACATGATGAAGGAGAAGGCTGCGATGGCAAGCACCAAAAGCTTGCGGGTCCTCGAAATAATCAGAGAACGATCTTTGCGTTGGCAACTTTACATTTTGATGACTGTAATGACCACCTTGCAGCTCTGTGGAATCAATGCAGTTGAGTGCTTTCTTTATGTCCACAATAAGACACTTGAAACAGCATCACAAAAGTCTAAATTACTGTTTGTTGCACCACTCAGAATTGGACTGTTCCTCTCCTTTTATTTACACTCGAAGGGACGTTTGGCCATCTGGTTGCCCTCTGCTGCTCAAAGCAGTGCTACCTTCAAAATGCGATCAAGTTGCTTAGGATTTTGTATAGTTGAGTTTTGACTATGTCTAGGTATGGAGATTCCACAAGGCGATTCTAGACGCCTCCTCCAGGGCTCTACTATTCTGGCTGTGAAGAATTTTTCTCTTCTACGCAGTCAGAATCTCCTTTGCTGCAACTTGTGTCCACTTGTGTCCACTTGTCTCATGCTTTCACTGTGCATAGAAGAGTCTGGTTCTATCTTCTCTTTAATCCCCTGCAGATGGAGCCCACCTTTGCCCTCTCCAGGATAAACAAATCCAGCTCCCTGAGCATCTCCTCCAATGCTCCCAGCAAGGGGAACCACCTCTTATCTTGGTGGCTCTCTAACTCAATCCAGTTTTTCAGTGTCATTCCTGTACTGCAGGGCCCAAAACAGACCCAGACTCCGGAGTGGGATTTCACAAGTGTCACATGGAGGAAAGGAACAGTTTCCCTCATGCTCTTGGCTATGCTCTTACTAACACAGCCCGGCACGCAATTATCCCTCACTGCTGAAAGGGCACACTGCACTTCTGTGTCGGTTTCACCAAGAATGATGGACGGGGAGATGCATCAGGACTGCCACATGGTTTTCTTCACAGATGCATTTTCTCTCTGCATTTTCCAGATATACTTCTATTCATTTGAAGTATTCCACACAGCCAAGTTTGAAGAATACCTTATCCCATACGTGTCCCTAGGAATTGGATTCTGTGAATGCTTATCTTCTATACTATGCGTAAGTCTCTTCTAACTATAGTTTGGAATAAAAAAATAATGTAGCTATTCACTGCATTTTTTAATAACTGTGATCAAAGAAGACTGATTTTTTTGTATAACCAAAGACATCTCTTCTTGCTTCTGCAAAAGCATGTGCAGGATGAAAGGCAACTCTTTTCTCAAATTATTTTGCATGACTGGGCATCTTTAGACTCATTTTTATTCCCCAGAATTATTTTCTCACTCTGTTACCAACAATTTCTGGAGCAACTGCTCTGTGAGAAGACATGAGGAGATCAAGAGAATCAGGGACGTGGCTCCAAAGGGACACGAGTCTTGGTTAGATGCAGCAGCAGATGCTCCCGGTTAGATGTGTGGGTGTTGGTATGTTTGCAGTTCAATGTAGATATGCATGCAAGGAAGGGAACTGTCTAAGAATAGAAAGGGAATGATTAGTAAACATAGCCTTGAAAAAAATAATAAAATCCATCAGGAGTTTAGAGGCACTCAAATGACATTGATTTTTGGCTGTATTATTCAGATAAAGTGTTTGCTTTATCTGAATAGCACACAGAGGGAAGGATTTGTTTTGTACAAGAATTAGGGTTTATGACATGTGAAGCATCTGTATTTTCTGCTTTTCAGAGCACCCTGATAGAGCGTTTTGGGAGGAAGGTGCTGCTGTTGGCAGGATATACACTGATGTGCTTCGTACTAGCGCTCCTGACCATGACCCTCTCGCTGCAGGTAAAGCACAAAACTTCAGTCCGCAGCAGAAAAATCCGTGCACTGCTCCTCTATCATGTACCTAAGTATTTTATATTACTTTGTTTTTTCACGTCAGCACCAGTTCTTTTGGATGCACTACTTCAGTGTTATCTTGATCTTCCTCTTCGTTATCTTCTATGGAATTGGACCGTGTGAGTACATCAGTGGTCATGTTGGCAGCAAGTTTTATATCATTAGCTGGTTACACAACCAACAGAAGAAGGGGCTAGTCCCATGGTAAATAGGTTCTAGCAAGTGAAGAGAAAGAGGTGTCAGCCCTGTGAACTCAATAACATGAGCAGACACGTGCAAGTGGGAGGAAGGGAGACACCTGTAACTTTATAGTTGATTACAGGACCTAAATAATTTGGTATCAAGTATCACCTTCCCCAGAGGATTTGAAAGAAAAATTTCAGAAGACTTTTTAAAATACTCAGCTTTTTTTTTTTTTTTTTTTTAAAGGTGTGGGTGAGGGATTCTAAGTGTTGCTATGTCCATCATATTAATCCTGCCTTTCATTAAGTTAGTGAATAAAACTTCACACAACAAGCTAGTGAATAAAACTTCACACAACTTCAACAAGCTATTGGGGCAGCTGGTTTTACAAATTACTGCACCAACAGCGGCTCCCAGTGCAGTGGGGATGTGCACAGGTGCACTGACACCAAGAAGAGGACTCTGGTATGTGCATCTGAAACCTGAAGTCCTAAATTAACAGCTGTAGGTATCATGGTTTCTTACTATCATAGCAAAGCCCACCTGCCAGCAGGCCCTCCATTCTGCCTTTGCCATTTTGAGGATCTTTGGCAGAAGCAGGGGGCACTGAAGAATCAAGGAAACAAGTACATTGTGCCTGTGTTTCGCTTTTCTTTTTCAGCTGGAGCTACTATATCCATCATGGTTGAAATCTTCAGCCAGTCATTCAGACCATCTGCCTTTCTGATCGTCGGCTGCCTCAACTGGATGGGGCTGTTTATACTCGGAATGATTTTTCCAGTGATTGTTGTAAGTGCCTCCAACTGCATCACTCCCTCCAGGCTCACCCATTTCTGACGGACCGAAACAGCGGGGCAGGGAACAAAACAAGAGCGATGCCACGCGACGTGCAGGGCCTGTCCCCCAGCCCTGCCTCTCTGCCCCAAGCACAGTCAGGCCATAGTATATGTAGCCAGTAGAAACTACTGTTTTGGTATCTTTTCTGATTTGTTGTGTGAGCACATCTTTGAATTTTAACTATTAAGATATAGACTTGCACCCAAGGGCAGGAACACAAAATGAGACTCTTATTTTCCTCACAGCATCCCTCATTTCTGTTTGCAGGATAACCTTGGACCCTTCTGCTTCCTTATCTTTTTGGGAATCCTTGCTTCATCAGTAATTTTCGTCTACATGTACCTCCCTGAGACCAAGGGGAAGTCGATCATGGAAATAAAAGCAGAGTTCAACAAGTTAAATTTTGGAAAAAAAGAAACCCCAGTCACAGAAAATAATTTTCCTAAGGAACAGCTGTTCTGCACCAGGCTCTGAATGTTCAGAGGAGAAATTTGCATCTCTTAGAAAAGACAGGAAACAGTGTCGCAAAAGAACTGAAAAAAGAAAAAATAAAAACAGACTGCAAGCTACACTGTGTCTTATTCCTATTGTTTTAAAAAATATACAGATATGAAATTCCTCTTGCTAGATTTTTATTTCCTCCTGACACCTAAACATTTTCCCAGGAAATTCCATCACTCAGTTTTAAAATATACTGGATATAAATAAAATTCTAAGTGTATATATAAATATTTTATGCTAATGTACTTTATGAAGCTTTAAAAGGTTTTGCACTCAGTGCACAGGCCTAATCCCCCTTCAAGAACTTTTGCACAGGCTGCCCTCTGCCTCCCAGCTGTGGATCACAGCCGCAGGCCTCAGGACTGCTGCTCTGTGTCACCACAGGCGACCACCCCATGACTAAGCGCCTCAGTGTCAGGAAATGGTTGACAAACAGTCCACAGAAGAACACCTGAAATATGAAAGGATAAACGGAATAATATAAGGAGGCAGACTAAGAGAAGGGAGTATATAATCAACTAAATAATGGTCAGTCCCAAGGAAGAGAAAAAATAGAAGTCTAAAATATCCGACTGGCAGGCTGATAGAGTAAAAGCTATATAAATGGTTTAGGGTGACCAAAGAAGATGCAGATAGAAAAATCAGCAAAGAAAATCAGAGAAAAGGATTCCAGGGAAAATATGCAGGGACAACAAGGGGAAAAAAAAAAAAAAAAAAAAAAAAAAAAAAAAAAAAAAAGAGAGAGAGAGAGAAAGAGAGGAAAGAGAGAGAATGTTGTTTACATCCTGCACAACAGTCTGGAAGTGTAATGGAAAACTCAGTGCTGAACAAGCTGCTAACTCTCGGCAGCAAGAAGGACCTATCGAACAGCATCATTATTATATTCAAAAGAACTAAAATGACTCCTATAAAATTAAGCACTCCCAAGAGCCTCTGTGGTGTCTAAGGATCTGCTTTCCTAGCTGCTACATCAGCTTCTGGGGATTGCATCAGGTGTTTTGAGAGATGAGAAAGTTTGTTTTGGAATTTTTTTTATATAAACAAGTTGCGAATAACTAGGGATTACTGCACACTGTTACGATAACAGCTACCACACATAGCAGGAAAGAAGTTGTGAAGTTGGTTAGAAATATGGTTTTGGTTTTCTCAGGTGGCAGCTAATAATTACGGTATGATTTGTGACTAAATGCCTTGGATCATGTCACCTGCTTTCAGAAACTCACTGAAGGAGAGACTCACCAATACTGCAAACAGCAGTTCCTATTATTATCATTTTGGATGGAGCTTCATCACGGGCAAGCATTCACTTGCATCCACTACATGTGCTACTGCTGCTTTTTATTATGGACTATCCCCCAGAAAGGGCCCCAGATCAAAAAAGCCTCCCATTCTCAAACATGTGGTCTCTGAAATACTTGTTCTTTCCCTGGTTTCCATGATCAGACTGTATCCAAATTAAAGTACCAGTGTTGCATGTTTTGATTTCCAGATTTCCATTTCCTCCTGTGAGAGCCCTAGGGTGACTGCACTGCAGCCTGCACCTGCAGGTGGCACTTGCAGCCCCTTTCCTCACTCCTCCACATGCACCTGGGCAAGGTCAGACACAGGGGTATTTAAGGCTGCTGCGAGATGCTTTTCTTCACTTTGGGTAAGCAGCCCAGGTGAGATAAGAGCAGAGCTGTGAATAAGTTGAGTGGCAAGACTAAGGGGCTTCTTCTCACAATCCAAAGATGCCTAAATTCATAATTAACACAAATATAAGCAAGGATAAAGTTCCAGACTCTTTCATAGGAGAGCTCGCTCAGCAGCTATCAAAAGCCCTGGGCAAGCCAGCACAGGTAAGTGTGGATGCTTGGATATTCTCTCCATTAACAGGCAGCTGGCTCTATGCTGTGACCCATTCTCTGTGATATCCCAGCTAAACTAAGGTGCCTAGTGACTCACTAGCACTAAGATTCTCCTCCCTGTACAAACATGTTGGGTACTTGCATTTTGTTCCTGAGTTAGGCTGGGATCTTAAATCATGCAGTCTTTGCAATAGCCTGGTATGAGACTCTGTCTCATGCAGGTTTGTGTCAAGGCACTAGTTATGTAAGTGCCTGGTACCTCTCGGGAATCCAGCTGTCTGAAAACATACTCCTGGCTCTGTAGCTTGTTTGGGTGCTGAATATACTCTGTTATCTCCCACCGTGCTATCTGCAGCCTTGTAATTACAGCTGAAGAAAAGTTTACTTCAGACTTAGCAAAAAATACTTTTGTGCAAAGTTCTATTACTCATGGTCTAAATGCCAAAGTGGAAAACACTTCCTGGTTGCATTATCAGCCTGTGGGATTTTTTAACCTGTTAAAACCTATGACTTTATACTTCTAAGGTAAAGGACTGGAATGCCTCTCTGAAATGGCTCTGCTTCCCAAGGCTCTTGTAAGAATTCTATGAATTATTTGAGAAAGGCCAGGAGGAGTTGTATCAGTTGTTTACTGAAAGCCGTTGATGAGTAGTTTTTACCCTGTTTTTCATGCTCTACAGAGCTGCAAGCTTAATAGAATAAGCTCTTCCTCAGTTACTATAGCAGCAGTAACTCAGGTGAACAGAAGCATTCCCGCTATCCTCAGGCCCTTTGCTTTACAGAAGAGGTAGGCAGACTAGAAATGCACCCAAAGAGAAAAACATCAGAGAAATTAATGTAATGTGCAAGGCAAAAATGTCTTCTCTCCTCTAGAAAAGAGAAGACTGAGAGGAGATTCTGAAGAAGTATTTTTCCCCTTCATCACCGGAGTGAGAAGCCTGAAGAACTTCAGTCGCCAGTTGTGTTCCGCATTACAGACTGGTGACTGTTAACTCTTGTGTTAAGCTATAAATTTTGCCATAACAGCCATTAAGCTCGGTACCAGGCTGTGTTGTTCCTTAGGGCTAAGCAGAGCACCACTAGCTCCTCACCTGATGTAGTCAGCACTTCACTAACTGCTAAGGAAAGTCTTTCCCAAAAAAAAACAACATGCAGGAAAACAGTATTAGATTGAAAGTACCAAGAGTTTGAAGCATCAACAAAGAGCACAGAAAGTCATGGCCAGAGGAAGGATGGTTAATAGTACTGGCACTTCTCTGGCTAATAAAAACTGCTTAGAGCTCTGATTACAATATCTTTGTTGTGCAGCTGAGAGTCAAAAAGATCTCCCCTCAGCTGGATATTCTCACCAACCTGATTTGTTCACAGATTTCTTTGCTTTTTAGTTGCGCATCAGCAGACCAGAGGAGACTTGTTTTTACTATGTCTCTTCCAGGTTGATTCTTTGTCTAATGAAGAGCTCTTCTTTCTCTTGGGATAGTAATAGAACTCTGTGATCATTCCCTAGCATTGTATGTGCAGGAAACCAGTGTCTCTACAAGCTTGTTTGGAGTTAATTGACTTGTAGTATTCAGAAATGCTTTAGGTTGCATAAGCCCTGTCCCTACAGAAATTGGGCTAAACTGTAAATGAAAGATTTTTAAAGTGCTTTTTTTCTCTGCGCATAGAGAAATATATATATATATATATTAAAAAAAAAAATAGGTGAAACAGTGAAATGTCTCATCCTCCTTCTAAAAGCAAAGATTTTTCCAATCTAGCCAATGAGTACTTTCTGTTTAGGGGGGGGGAGGGAGGGTTTGTCTGCTGGTGATTCTTGCCTAACAGCCCCTGAATGGGAACTAGGGGCCAGGCTGGGCTGCAGCTGGAACACGTTTGTGCAGCGGTGTGGAAGGGGTACGGAATGGGGCTCCGAGCTCTCCAGGGAACAACAAAGGGATTTTTTGGAGAGGACATGCAAGCCCTTCCCAACAAAGGAGGCAATGGGAGAGTCTTTGTCATAACACAAAGAGGGAAAGGATTAGAGTGGGCTGGAATGCAGTTTTCCTTTCATAGGAAAAGGTACCATTTGGAAAAATCCTGCTTTTTTTTTTTTTTTAATCAAACAGCTTTTTGTACTTGGAAAACTTCTTCAAACTGCTCTCAGGAGAAAAGTGCTGATTAACACTTCAGCTTGATAGGTGTGGGTGTTTGTGGGTTTGTTTGTTTGTTTTTGTGTTAACCTGCTTCGGAAGTAGGTGTTTAAAGACCTACATCTGTGCCTAAACTTGTATACCTACATTTGGCCTAAAACTAGCTGAGAAAACAGGGTGTCCAGACAGAACAGGGCTGAGCAAGTGGTAATTCAGCAGGATCTTCACACATCCTGCATTGCTGTGTCAGATGCTCCCTGCACCCAAACAAGCTGTAAAAGATGGGCAAGGTTAATTACCCAGACAACTCCTGCTACTCGGGCTAGCTGTCCCAGCAGGAGGGTTAACTGCTGCTGAGTTCTAGTGATGCGCTGCTAATAAACGTGGGTAAGAACAGAAGAGAAGCCAGACGAACACCAAGGGAACTGACCCCCGTACTCCCCTGTGTGTGGATCTGACACTATGTATTAGTAGCACGGAAAGCTGCAGGCTGTTCATGAATATTAACATAGATACATTCTCCTACTTGTCCTGCCATCAAGGACAAAAGCGGGATTAGGTTGTATTTTGTTTAACGAGAGGGATGTTGATCTAGACCTCAGCGGTGTCAGCTTGCATTTGCCTCGGTGGAGACGACTGTGGCCAGAGCCAGCGAGGCACTAAATCTCCGCGGGAAGCGGCGGGGAGCCGCGTGGCTGCTGCCGCTCGCTCTGCGTCGGAGCCAGGGAGCCCTGGGCTCGGGGAAGCTTCTTGGGATGCTGCAGGTCAGCAAGCCCTGGGAGCACCTGAGCTCACTACCCAAGGCTTGCATTCAGTAGAGATACTGCAGAGATCTCCTGTCAGCTGTGCCGGGGCAGCCCCCCAACTTTTTTTTTTTTTTTTTTTTTTTTTTTTTTATCAAGTGCACCCCAAATATGAGGTTTCTGTTGTGTTATGACACAACCAAAATTTTTTTTTTTTTTATCAACTGCAACCCACTAGTTTATGAAGTGATCTGCAGTGCTTAATCTCTGCTGGTAGACTGGTGATACTTGGCAAGCAATAAGCATTTATCTCCCTTAGCAGATCTGTCTGCCTCCTGCTCTATTTTGGAGTGTTTCAGCAGGGTCTGCTTGGAGAGCTCAAGACTGTGCATCAGACTTGTCCTAGGCTTAATGTGTGTTTGGGGACAAGAGGAAAAGAGTATCTGTTGCCCACCAGCCCCATGGATCCCCTCAAGCCTACAGGGCAGCCTAGCACACAAGGTGCAGTGGTTTCCCCTACAACTGTCCTCACTTGGCCTCTCAAGCCTAAATACAGGATATCTTTAAACCAGCTCTTAACAGCCAGGAATTTCACACCAAATGCACTGCAAATCTAGACAGTTTCATGTCAGCACATGAAAGTCTTGGACACTGCAAGGCATGGAGGAAAAAAATCAAGGAGATGGCAGCAGGCAGAGAAGGATCTGCTGCAGGGCTGCTGAGTGAGAATGAGTGTGAAACAAACCATTCGCTGCATTTTAGCAGTAAAATGCAGCCCTAAGAGAATGGGACTTCAGGAGAACAGCCATTCCACAACAGATGGAGCTGTGATAGCAATGCCCATCTCTAAACAGAATATCATGGAAACATCTGTGGTGGTGTATGACACCTCCTCATCCCTGCAATTTGCAGGAAAATGTTCAGGAGGTCTGGAACTGCAGACTCATACAGGAGAGAATTTTAAAAGCATAAATGATCAGTACATACCTATTCTCACTGCAGTTCTGTGACTTTCAAAAACTTGGGTTTTTGCATGACAACTGAAGATAAATTTCTCTTTCTTTTCCAACAGTATTTAGCAATACAGATCAGCCCTGATCAGGTGATGTCGTTTGGAGGCTCCACAGAGCCCTGTGCTATGTGCTTTCTCTATAGCATTGGCAAGATAGGAGACCAAGAGAACAAGACCTATTCCAAGATGCTATGTGACCTGATGAACAAACAGCTGAAAATACCAGCAGACAGGTAAACTCAGGCAACAGTTTCTGACAGGGTTTTCAAAAGATGCTGGGGCCAAGCCTGTCCTTTGATGCTCTATTACTGATCTCCTTGAAGAGGTTAAATGCCAGATTAATAAAGTAACCTTCAAAAAGAAGAAAGGAATGGCTGTGTTAGCTTCAATGCTGAAAAGCTGTAAAATATTTTTCTTGTGAAGGATTCAGCCATTCTATGTACCCACAGGTCTTGCACATAAACAGGTAGTGTGCAAGCTTGGGTACAGCTGCAATAACTTGACTTGCTTTAACTGGTAAGGTGAGCTACGCATGTCAACATTTTTACACTGCCTCTTGGTTGGAGGTTTACTATGAAACTTTCATTTAAATAGGAATGTTTCTATTGCACATTCCTGAATATATGCCCATCTGCACTGAAGTGACTTTGGCACTTTGGTAAAAATCCAGGATCCAAAGATCTTAAAACAAGAGGCAGCAGAACAATGCTAAGAACTCCAGAATGCAAATGCACACAGTATCAAAGGCAGGGAGGAGAATAAAACAGTGACATCCAGCTGCCAGAATATAAAAAGGAAACCTATCACTTGCTGAGATGGTGCAGCATGGGGATGTATAAAGATGTGGGCAAGAACCTAGAGCAAAAGTGCAGCAGGAAGGTGGCGAGGCTGCAGCTCTCTGGTCTTGGCGCTAACAGCATCTGTTTTCCTTTTCAGAATCTATGTGAGCTTCTTTGAGATCAGTGCTGGCAATGTAGGCTGGAACAGCACCACCTTTGCTTGAGGTGCCCTCAGGTGGTAACAGATTATTTCTGAACCTTCACCATGGTTTCTGAACACTGAAGTTCTCATGATATTATCTGTTTGGTACAAATGTAAGAGCTACTGGTGCCTCAGTGGCTGCTGTTGACTACTGCTTTAATGTAAAAGTCTGCTACCAAAATAAAAACAAAAATCCATCAAGAGCCTTATGATTTGGAGCCTCTGTCCCTTTTTGTAAAGGGCTGCGATTGGGATGGGCAGGTGCTTTCTCAAAATACTAATTTTTTTATGGTTTATGTTTGACTTTTAGCTATACCTTTTGGTCAAGTTTAAACAGAACTATCTTGACCTAACTTCAGAGCACATTTTAAGTCTAACTCAGTGGATATGATTGACAGATATGGTATATGGGGCCTTCCTTGAAAAAAGGAAAGATGGGATTGTCCTTTAAAAGAAGGATTGCAGGGCAGACTCTCCCTAGATCTAACACCAGAGTATCCCTGGGCATGCAGCTGCTTAGCAGAAAAACTGAGTCCTGGCAGACTCTTTCAGCAGGAATAAAGAATAGAGACAGAGTAAGTGGGGAAAACCCACTATTCTGCCCTCCCCTTTTCATCCACTGAACAACTTGCAGTGACAACGAATATTGCAGCACAGCTCAGAAGAAGGGATGGATGCAGTTAGCCCTTACTCAGAGGTTAAAGGGATGAGTTACTTATGCAAGGGAGATTTCCATATCAACATGTATCCTTAGAGCCCTGGGTCATATAACATCATTTGCCTCTGAAAATTTTTTTTTTCTTCTTTTAGAGAGGAGAAAAAAAATCTAAAATACACATATTTCCTGCTTTGAAAATCAGGCATATCCTAAACCACTCTTGTCCTCTTTCTGAGCTCTATTGTAAATATTCCTATTCTGTTGCAATTGCATCTTTGGTTTGCAGCCAGTTTAAATACCAAGCCTGCCTCTCAAACTGCAAAAGCACTTGTTGAGATAACAGCTGAAAGCTGCTTTAGTGATTCCAACCAGCACAAAGTAATGCTAAATAGACTATAAATACAGTGATTATTATTTTAAATAAGATTTAATCTTATTAATGTTGTTTGCAGTCACGGAAAGACTTGCAGGGTTGTGTCCATAGAGGAAGGAAGGTATCGCATAAGGTAGGCAGATATTCCTTTGTCAGAATTACTCATGAAGAACGGTTACACATCCCCTAAACGCAACAGGATCTCACTGGAGGAAGTTGTCTCCCTGGCACAGAAAGCAGTCTGCTTTCTTAATGGAGCCATCACTCCAAGATTCTTACCTGTGTTTCCTCTCTGACCCAAATTACTGGAACTTCCTTGAGATTTTCCTGGCTCTTTCCCTATCCAGTTGCTCTCTGCTCTGGTTTTGACTGCTCAGGTAGAAAAACTGCAGCCATTCAATGCCCCAGCCCTGCCACTTGCACTCAGTTTCTGGAACATCTTCAGCCTGCCCTGGACTTGTGAAGCCTTTCTGTGATAAACACCTTCAGAATTATTCTCAGAGCATCCAAACCTTGAAATGTGTGCATTCCTAAAGTACCCTAGGGCACAAGTGCAATCAGGAGTTCCTATAAATCCTAGGAGTCCTGCCTTACGCTTGCTAACAGGATATGTAAAATTTCCATCTGTCTTTGGCTCCCACATATCATTAGAGTGCAGGTTGTGAGGCATTTCTGTAAAACATCCCACCTTTTAGCTACTTAGGCATCTTCCTTTCTTCTTCTTTTTTTTTTTTTAGTAGCAAGCAGTGATGTTCTGTACAGATGCTGTCCATCCAGAAAATATTATGAATGTGGCATGTGAGTGTACAACACACCAGTGGCCCCACTGCAGTGCAGCATTTTCTCTATGTGAATTCCCAGCCACGTAAAAGGTGGCTGAAGGCATCAGAGGAAGGAAACATTTTCAGTTAACAACACTGCTAATCACAAATAAAGAGTCCCACTCCTGTCAGTTCTCCTTGTCCTAGCAGTGCCACTCTGAACTGTGGCCATATGTTGCCCTGCTCTCCTTTTGTGCGGAGCATGTGGTTGCAAGTTTTCCAGCAGCAGCACAATATTGAGTCTTTGCTAAAAATTACCGTGTGCTTGATTCATGTGTCTAAAAACATCTCTGGGCCTGGTTCTCTTTTGCCTTCCTGTGAGTCATTTCAAGCAGCGCAGTGCAGCGCAGGGAGCTGCCGCTGCACCCACGGCAGTGCCCTCCGCAGCCTACGTGCGCCCGCTCACACAGCCCTGCGCAAGGCTCGGCTCTCCAGCCGCCCTGCACCTCTGCACAGACTCGCACCCTTTCATCTCTAAGCAAAAGAAAAGACCACGTCGTCTTCTTTTTCTAGTTAAAAAAAAAAGTGATACGAAAACTAGAGTGCTGAGGAGGAACAGATGATTTTCAACTTCACTGAAAAGCACTAGGGAGTGATTACAGAGCCAGCCAATCAGGTATACTTGCAGTTATGAGAAAAAAAAAATGTATACTGTTAAAGCCAGATACACAAATGTGCCCTTATTCTGCAAAAGGAAAATTAAAAAATAAATAAATAAATAAATAAAATAGAGCCTCCCGGGGCCGTCCTGCGCCCCTTCTGGCCCTGCGCCTGCCCCCGCCCGCAGCTCCGGACCGGGGCGCGGCCCCTTTAAGGCCGGCCCCGCGCGCTGAAAGGAGCCGCTGCCGCCACCGCCGCCCCGCTCCATTGCGCCGCTCCC